>PVIH01019960.1:0-33883 GCA_004025045.1 Sigmodon hispidus | reverse complement strand
CCAGCCCCTCACTGGGGGATTCTAGGCAGGGGCTCTACCACTGAGCCACACCCCAGCCCCTCACTGGGGGATTCTAGGCAGAGGCTCTACCACTGAGCCACACCCCAGCCCCTCACTGGGGGATTCTAGGCAGGGGCTCTACCACTGAGCCACACCCCAGCCCCTCACTGGGGGATTCTAGGCAGGGGCTCTACCACTGAGCCACACCTCAGCCCATTTTTTACTTTCTAAAAGATTTTTAAAAATTTTTATGTGTATGGGACTTTTGTTTTTCTTTTTATATTTATGTATTTTATGTATATGGATGCTCTGTTTTCATGTATGTCTACACGCTAGACGAGGGCATCGGATCTCGCTAACAGTTGTGAGCCACCATGCAGTTGCTGGAATTGAACTTGGGACCCCTACAGAAGTCAGGAGTCTTTGCTTTCATGTGCCCAGATGCATGCCCGGTCCTTGTGGAAGCCAGTAGAGAACATCACATTTCCTGAAAGTAGACTTACAAGCAGTTGTAAGCTGTGCCGTGGGTTCTGGACACCAAGCCCAGGACTTCTGCAGAAGTCCTCTCCATCTCCCCTGCCCTAAGCTGCCCAGGCTGCCCTTCAACTCTGGAGCGGCTGCTGTCAGACAGGCCTGCAGGCCCTGCCCCTCCTTTTTCCAAGTCTGAACTTGGAGCACCTGCATCCTGTGGTTCTAGCCCTTCAGAATGCTGACCTTACTGCTCAGATCCTGACCGGCTACCAACCAAAGCTGACATGCTTTCCACTGCCTAGAATGAAGTCTCATGACAGGAGGGTTAGGCATCAAGGTATGGATCGTGCCTGGGACATGGAGCCCTTTATTAATTATCTATGTGCTGTGGTTACAAGTATGTCCCTCCGTGTTCACTTCCTAGCCTCCTAAAATTCAGTGTGACAATACTGCGTGGTAGGGCCTTTAGAGAAATGGTTCTCAACTGTGTGTGTGTCAACAACCCTTTCTCGGTCCCCTAAGATCATTAGAAAACATAGGTGTTTACATTAGGATCCATGCCAGTAGCAAAACAAGGGTTATGAAGCATCTCAACCTGAGCACGCTGAGGAGAGCCTGGACCTGTACAGTATGACACAGGTGTCTGGGAAACTGTTTGCAGAAAAGATTAAGAGGAAAGGCCCACCCTGAATGGGAGCAGCACCAGCAAGCTGGCCCTGGGGCTGGATATAGGGTTAGGTTAGGGTTAGGGCTGGGCTGAACCAATAGCTAAAGTATATAGCCTCTGCTTCTGACCCCATGAGATGATTGGCTCTGCTCCACCACAGACCACAGAGCCTCCAACCCAGAAGCTTCCTCAAACACAGCTAAGAGGGGATGATCACTGGAGCCCATAGGACCTCGATCTTGCTAGTCTCCTGAACTGTGATAAATTTACATTCTTTTCTAAGTACCCTAACCCTAACCCTAACCCAGCCTCAAGCATTTTGTTACAGCAGCACAAATGGACCAAGATACCCCCTATTTGTGAGCACGAATTTGTTGCCGATTCTCGGAGCTCAACTATTACAGGCTATGGAAGAGTGGGGTTTAAAAGACACTTCAGGGCTGGAGAGATGGCTCACTGGCTGCTCTTCCAGAGGAAGTGGGTTCAATGCCCAGCCCCCACGTGGCAGCTCCCAACTGTAACTCTAGTTCCAGGGAATTTGACACCTCACACAGAGACACACGCAGGCAAGGCACCCATGCACATAAAATTAAAAACAATAAATTATAAAAGACACTTTGGGCTGTGAACTTTCAACAGGTTATCAGAAATGCAACAGCTCAGCAGGCAAAGGGCTTGATAAGCCTGATCGGGGACTGACCCCCTAGAATACAGTGGGAGAGGAGACCACTGCAACCATCCACCCACCCAGACACACACATACACACACACCCAGACACACACGCTCCACGCTCGCGCGCGCGCACACACACACACTTTTCAAAGACTAAATTGTGTGCATCAGATCCCCTGAGCTGGAGCTAATGTGGGACAGGATCTCATTCCTGAGAGCAGACTCCCAGTGAAGGACCCACATTCCTGCAGCCTAATCATTTAAAATGCAAAGTTCCTTTGCTGAGGCCGGATCAGCCAGGTGACTGGGAACAGAAGGCCTCCTCACCCAGTGAGGTGACCTGTATGTGGCTCTGGCAAACTACTGACCATGAGACTGTGGGTTTGGTAGGCCAGACTCCATTTTCTCTTTCTTGTTTTTTTTGAGACGGTTTCTCTGTGGAGCTCTGGCTGTCCTGGAACTTGCTCCATCGACCAGGCTGGCCTTGAACTCAGAGATTCACCTGCCTCTGCCTCCTGAGTTCTGGGATTAGAGGCCTGTGCCACCATGCCCAACAAGATCTCCATTTTCAAGAGAAGCCGGAAGGCTGTCCTCTGTGCTCCTACCCTTAGAGAGAGAGTATCGGTATCTCTTGCAGACCACACCAGTCTTGTGAGGCAACACTTCCGACTTAGTGGCCAGAATAAACCACTGTAAAATCTCAAGGGGTGTGTGTGGGGGGGAAGCTCACAATTTCGTTCCCAAGACTTAGGAGTTGAGATCAGAAACTTAAAGTGACAACATGGTGTGTTTGAGGCCAGCATCTCAAGACCACAAAAATAAAACAAATGCCTTGTGGGGATGGGGATGGGGTAGCTCAGTGCTAGAAAACTTGCCCATCATGCACAGGGGCCCTGGGTTCAATTCCTGGTGCTGAAACCTGGCTGGCCCTCTGCTCCTCTCAGCCCCGTCCTGTCACCGGACCTCCTCTTGGCCGCCCCCCAGTCCCTCTCAAGCAGGCCTCTACCTCAGATCTCCAGCCGCACTCCCTCAGCCAACCCTAGAGCCCACGCCCCCTCTTGTGGTCAGCTCCAGAAAGCTGGGATTACAGGAATGTGTCACTATGTCTGGCTCCATTACTTTGCCTGGTTTATCTAAGTATGTATATCCAGTCTCCCTGTCATGACACAGCCCCCAGGGGCTGGGGCATAGCTGCTGGTTAAGTGTATGTGTGAGGCCTTGATCCATCCCAGAACCGCACAAACCAAGAGATGAAGTCAGGAGGATGCTATGGAGCTGTATGAGACAAGCCTGGACACACACAGAACCTTGTCTCAAAACAAAATTATCAACCCTGGTTCCATTCCCAGCTCCTGAGACAGCACATACCACTTCAGAGGCTTTCGATGCATAGGCTGAGTGATCCCAGCACCCAAATGAAGCACTGAGCCAGGCCTGGTCCACTGTGAGCACGGACTTCATGATGCCATTCTGGTAACTTGGGTTCTATTCCTAGAGGCTCCTAGAAGCCTGGCATCTATGAGATGCCACATGTGAAGTGCCCGAGAGCCAGGCTTGGCAACGGTAGAGGCTTGGTACATGATGCTGTCATTATAATCAGTCTTCTATTTTGAAAGCAGCTTTGATGCCAGGCTTCTACCAATTAGTATTTCCTATCTCAAAGCAGGGGCCTGGCCTCGTCTTTCTTGGTGTGTGTGTGTGTGTGTGTGTGTACTGTTTTTTGAGACAGGGACATTACTCCCTAAGCCTGAGCTGGTCTTAAACTCTCTCAACAACCTGTCACACCCTCCAGAGTGCTAAGATTTGAAGCCTGAATCACCACACACATCAGGATGCCCAATTTTCAGGTCCTCTGCTGTCCTCAACCTCAGGCGGTCATTCTGGCCTTCCTTATCATCCTAGGTAGGCTCCTGCCTTGTCCAGCCTAGAAAATAGTTCACTCCATGCCCAGCTGCCTCCTTCCCAGGCAGAATTAGGAGATTCAAATCCTAGCTCTGTGGTGTTTTTAATGGGTGGTCCCATAGGCTCCTGTATCTGAGAGATTGGTCACCAGGGATTAGTGGTATCTGGAAGGATTAGGAGGTGTGGACTTCTTGGAGGAAGTGTGGCACTGGGTCAAAGCTGGTGCCAAGCCCAGCCTCCATCTCTCTGCCTTCTGCCTTCTGCCTGAGGACCAGGATGTAGCCTTCAGCTGCTTCTCCAACACCATGCCTGCCTGCCTGCCTGCATAAAGAATTAATCCTGAAACTATAAGCATGGCCCCAATCATATGCCTTCTTTTTTAAGAGCTGCCTTGGTCTGTTGGGAAATATTATTTTAAGGTGTGTTACTTTTGTTTATGTTGCTTTTTTTTTTTTTCAACTCTGTGAAGCTGTGTTACTGTGCCTGAATAAAACACCTGATGGTCTAATAAAAAACTGAATGACTGACGGTAAGGCAGGAGAAAAAAATCTGGGAGAAAAAAAAAAATCAAGGATGGGGCTGGAGAGATGGCTCAGCGGTTAAGAGCACCGTCTGCTCTTCCAGAGGACCCGGGTTCGATTCCCAGCACCCACATGGCAGCTCACAACTGTCTGTAGTTCCAGTTCCAGGCAAACACCAAGGCAAATAAATAAATAAATAATAAATAAATAAAGTAAAAAAAAAAATCAAGGAAAGAAAGAAAGAGGAGAACATCAGGGAGCAGGGAGCAGGCCAGCCACGGAGTAAGAGTGAAAAGGTAAGCTTACAGAACTAAGAAAAGGTCAAGGCAAAAGGTAGATAAGTTAAGAAAAGCAGACAAGAAACAAGCCCAGCTAAGGCCGGGCATTTCCACCTAAGAATATGCCTGTGTGTGATTTATTTGGGAGTTGGGTGGAGGCCCCGCAAAAGAGCAAAATCAACAGCGTTGGTCGTGGTGTCTCTTCTCAGCAAAGTGACTAGGAGACCTTTCCACAACAGTTTGCTTTTCTCTAGCTTTTTCTTCACACTTACCCCACCTGACATACATGGTGCCTTTCTACCCTGTCTTCAGTGTCAACCCCACAGGGCCCTGTGCAGGGAGCTGGAGGGATGGATAAGAGGGCTTCCCTTACGTTTCCAGCAACTAAACTCAGGGGCTGGCTCACAACAGCCTGGATTTCAGGGAATCTGACTCCCTCTTCTGGTCTCTCTGGGCACTACACACACAACAAATCTTAGTGAATGAAGCATTTGGAACACTTTACTCAAAACTATCTGCTAAGAAATCCAGATCTTGAAAGGATCTTACAAATCAAGGGCAGTACTAGGGATGCTGGGATTGCATCAGCACTCTACTTTGGTATGAGTCCTGGAATCTCTGACTCCAAATAGGTAAAGCCCTTGGCTAGCTAGGCACTGAGCCCAGGGAGCTACGGCAAGAGAAACACAAGTTCAAAGCCTTGTCTCAAAGAAAAATGAAGCCAAACAAAAATGGCCAGGATGTACCTTGCCTAACATGCTCAAAGTCCCAGGTTCAATCAATGTGTGCCAGTATCCCGGCACTCAGGAGGTGGGAGCAGAGGGATGCTGGGGGAAACCACGCTCACCAAGTTCAGGCACACACAAGCAGCTCAGCACACACAGAATCTGGCTTTTATTCTATTCCGCCCTTCACACATCTACTGCTAAGACAACACAGATGGGTAGGGCCCCAGCGCCCACTCCAGCTTCCTCAGCCCCTGCACCCACCCACCCCTCCACCAGCTCCCTGGTGGCCCTGCCTAAACCTCGCCCCGGGCATGTAGCATGAAGTGACCATGTAGCTCCCCGAGGTTGTCAAAGGAGTCCTCACACTCCGTACAGTGGTAGGTACCCCCCTCCTCCTCATCTTCATCTCCATCCCGCACTGCCGGTCGGCTCTCCCCAGTACGAGATGGCTCCTCCTCTTCTTCACCAAGAGCCCTGCCTTCAGGGGCTGGGGCTTCTTGAGTTGCTGTTGAGGGACAGCAGAGTCGGCAGGGTGGGGTACCAAGTGGCGCCTCTGTCAAAGGTGATCGGCCACAGAGCTGGCAGGGCTGTGCAGGTGGGCCAGCAGGCTGGGCCACTCGGGGGGCCCGGCGGGATGGGCCTCCCCTGCCTCCACCTATGCGCTGTTTCACCTTATAGCCAGGGTCATATTCAGGGTCGTCAGTGGTCTCCTCTTCCTCCTCTTCTTCCTCCTCCTCAGAGTCGGGCTCTGAAAGAGTGTATTCAGAGTCAGAAGAATGCTCCGGGCCTGTTGGGGCAGGTAGGAGAGACATGACATCAGGGTTGTGTCCAGCTGCATCCTGGAGCCCAATTCAAGGACAGCTTGGCACAACACAGATGCGATGTATCCATGTCTCCAGCAAATGAGTGTCTGGAAAGAACTGCGTCTGACATCTGTAATGCCAGTGCTCAAGGAGGCTGAGACAGGAGAATCACTGCAAGTTCCAGGCCAGCTAGCTTAGAAAATGAGATGCTGTCTCAAAATAAAAATAGATAGATGGGCATCAGCAGTGAGACAGACAGCAACGGCAGTGTGCGCTCACCCAGCTCTTACAGCAACACCTGGGCCAATGTGGGAACGAGGCATAGAGCAGGTGTAGACTCACCCACCATCACAGAATCTATCACAGAGAGCTAAATATGACAGAAGCCTGCACTGGACCATTCCAGGAAGACAAGCACCAGAATAAGTAGTTGAGTAGGAAACTAAAATGCAATAATTGAAAACAAGAAAATGGTTTTTCCCCATTTGTGTGTATGTGTGCCTGAATGTATATGCACAGACTTGTGTGTTGTAGAATATGTGTTACATTCATTTATGCTGTGGAGTATTTGTTTAATGATGCCAAGATATGTTGCATTTGTTTAACTCTGTAAAGCTGTGTTACTTTGCCTGTCTAAAACATCTGACTGTTCTAATAAAGAGCTGAATGGCCAACAGCTAGGCAGGAGAGGGACAGGCAGAGAATAAATAAAAGAGAGAGAAGAAGGAAACGAGGAGAGGATGACATCACGGGTCAGCCACCCAGCGACACAGCAAAGCCGCAGAGTCAGGAAAGAAAGGTCAAAAGTCCAGAGGCGAAATGTAGTTAAAGAGAAACAGGTTAAATTAAGTTAGAAAATCTGGCTAGAAGCAAGCCAAGCTAAGGCCGGGCATCCATTAATTAAGACTAAGTCTCTATGTATTTATTTGGAAGATGGGTGGCAGACTCCCAGAGGATTTTTTTGTTCTTTTCTTTCTTTCTTTTTTTTAATCACACTTGTGCCCGAGAAGAGCAGCAGACAAAAGTGTTTTCCTTAATCCTGTCTTTTTACTTTTTGGCTGGATCTCTCACTGACCTCAGAGCTCACCACTCTGACTAATCTGATAGGCCAACAAGACCCTCCTGCCTGTGCCTTCCAGGGGTGGTATCCCAGCTGTGAAGACCTAAACTCTTGCATTCATGCTTCCATGGTAAGCATTCCCCTGCTACTCTACCCATTTCTATACCAGCCCATTTTGTTTTGAGACAGGTTTTCATACAGCCTACGGTTGGGTTGGCCTTGTGCTCCTGAGCTTTCTGCCTCACCTCCCAGAAGCTGGGATCACACACCAGCACCACTAGACCTGGCTTTTCACTTTTTTTGGAAAAAAAAAAATTTATTTATTCTTTAATTTTATGTGAATTGGTGTTTTGCCTGCATGTATAACTGTGTAAGGGTGTCAGATCTTGGAATTACAGTGATTAGCTGCCATGTGGATGCTGGGAATCTCAGGTTCTCCGGAGGAACAGTCAGTGCTCTTAATCGCTGAGCCATCTCTCCAGCCCCCATTTTTGTTGTTTTTAAAGACAGAACATTTGTACACACACATACATGTATGTACCTAAGTGTTTCAAAATGGCCTTGACTCATCACCTTGCCTCAGCCTCTAAGTGCTGGGATTACAGACAATATTCACTTCGATATACAAGTCAATTAAAGCGTCAGTTTTAAGTATAGACACATTACTACAATTTCAGGGCATAAAATATATACAAGCTTTGATTTAACAAATGTGATCAGCAGCTGGCAGGATGGCAGAATGGTTCAGTGGGTGGTAAAGGTGCTTGCTGCTACCTGACAGCCTGAGGCCCACTCTGTAGAGGAAGAGAACCAACTGCCAATACCTGTCCTGTGTGACCTCTATTCCTGGTCCCAGCAGAGTATATCCACCCTCACTAAGTCAGTCAAGAAAATGCAACAAAAGTTTTCAAATGAGAAGAATGTGAAATGATGTACAAACACATGAGCAGCTGGTCTGGGTCTCCATGGTCAAGGGAGCTTACAGTCAGTCCTCAAGATGCCGCCGCTTCAGCCACACTGGAAATGGCAATAGCCTCCCTCTGCATCCATTCAGCCTTCTGGCCCTGCTTCCTCCGCAGCTCACGGGGACAGCAGGGATGGTGTTTCGCCTTCAGTCACTTCATTGCCATGGTGACAACAGATGGGGGGGGCGGCTCTGACCTCATCATCTGTCCTCAACAGTCACCACAGGCTCTTAGCCTTGTCAATACCGCAGATGTGCACCTACCCAAGGGCCTTTGCTTCGCCTCGGCAGATCAAGCTTCAGCCCCCTGTCTTCGAGCACGCTGGTCACTATTTCCCAGCAGCCTCCCCAGTGTGAATTTCCTCTTGCAGTCCAATCAACTGCACACCAATTACTTGTGCTATGTTTCTTCTTGTCCTCAAGAGATGTAAGTGGTGGTTGTGTGGTGGGCCCTGAATGTCTAGGGCACTGACTGCATGCTGAGCATCTGGATCTTGTCCCCTCTGCCTGGATAATCTGTCCTGCTTTTCCCTTGAGTCCCAGGGCAAAGCTCCCTCTGTGGTGAGCCCCTCTGACCTCCTCCTCCTTCTCCTCCTCCTCCTAGGAACCATCATCTTTTCCCCTGGCCTTCCTCACCCAGCAGGCCCTAGTGTACAGTGAGCATCTCTCCCAGCCCCAAGACTGCTTCACAGCCCCTGCCCCATTCTGTTGCCCTTGAACGTTCAACAGATGTCCCCAGACTAGTCTCTGCACACTGTCCCAATCTATGTCCACTTGTGTGCACAGCAGGCCCCTCCTATTTAGGCTTCAGGACGCAGAACAGGCAACCCTCCACGATAGCCACTATCCATCCAATGGTCCTGGCTATTCCTGCCCCCATCACTGTCTACAGGCCTGATGTTTCTCATCAGCCTGGGAACTCAAGGCCAACCTAATCTTAGGGTTCCCTCAGTCTAGCAGAGGACATGTGGGTTGTAACTAACGGTGAGCCCAGGCTCTGAGTTCCCTGCAAAGACCCTCCTCTGTTCTACCAGCAACTATAGCTCAATGTCACTTCCTTTATGAAGTCTTCTTGGCCCTCAAGGTGATCAGTCGTGTGTGTGTGTGTGTGTGTGTGTGTGTGTGTGTGTGTGTGTGTGTGTCTCCCCCACAATAACATTACCGAGGCCTGAAGACTTCTCAAGGCAGCTCCAATTTTCAGGCGTGCTAACACTGAGTGGATGTGATTCATTTATAACAGGCCCAGCCTTCTGCAGGCTCCAACTTCTCTAGCCTCTGGCCTCACCTCCAGAGGGTCTTAGCCCACTATGACCTCACGAAGTTGCTTGTGATGAGCCACCTGGTTGTTGTCCTTGGCTACCAAATCTTGCATGTTTACCATGACTTCCAGGAGCTCAAGCCCCTTTGCATCTGCCATGCACTCTCCATCAAAGAGATCCTCCAAGCCCGGCATGGCTCCGGCACCCCCTGGGACCCCCATGCCCACCACTGCTCCCACAACTTCCCTCAAGACCACCAAAACAGCAATGTCCAGCAGCTCCTCAGTTCATCCCAAGTCCCCTAACTTGGTCATGAGCCCTAATAGTTCAAAGTCTACCAGATCAACAGGCACCAAGACAGCTCCCTCAACCCGGCCCAGCAGCAGGTCCCAAGGCCGCAGCAAGACGAGAATGCCCAGTCGGGTGAGCACAGACACCAAGGCCAGGAAGAGCAGCCAGGGCAGGAAGGGCGGCAAGACCGGCATAGTAGGGCGACATCAGCAGAAAGGCACACACAGCCGAGGGCGGACTCCGGGCAGGAGGGGAAGCCACAGCCCCAAGACGCCCCCAAGCAGGTCCAGCACCCCGAGCAGGAAGAGAGCCCATTCCACTAAAGGAGCTCCAGCCAAGAAGGCGAGAACCCCCACTTCCCACCGCAAACAAAACCGGGGCAAGAGTTATAGCCAACCTCGAACCAGTACTCTAGAAAGGCAGTCCAGCCAGCCCAAAAACATTCGCGGGGAAAAGAGCCCCAAGCTGCCGCCGGGAGCCTCAGACCCGGGGAGCAGCTCCCGACTACCTGCAATCCACAGCAGGGCCAAGAGCCACAGCCTAAGTAGGGTGACTCTAAAGAGCTTTAGCAAGTCTCCTGTGGCATCCAGGAGGGCCAGGAGCTATAGCCAGGTGACGTCCCCCAGCAGAGAACAGATTCACACCCTGACTTATCTGACTCACACGTCAGGCATGGTCAAGAGTTACAAGCAGGACAGCAGCCTGAGCAGGACCCAGAGCTTCAGCCGCTCTAGGACCCCTAGCAGGACCCGAAGTCACAGCCGCTCTAGGACCCCCAGAAGGTCAAGAAGTCGTAGTCACAAGAGGACCCAGAGCCGCGTGAGAAGTTACAGCTGGAAGAGAAATCGTAGTAGGGCAAGAAGTCGCACCCGGAGGGGCACGCCCACTCAGAAGAGACACTACCAGCCCAGAAACCACAGCCAGGGCAAGAGCTACAGCCCATGGAGAGCTCCGGGAAGAAAAAGAAGCCAAGCGTGGTCTAAGACTTCGAGCGAGGAAAAAAGCCACAGCCGGTCCGGAAGCACCAGAGAGAAAGAAGGAAGTCGATCAAGACCCACCAGGAAGAAGGGGCACAGGCGGTCGAGGATGCTGAGCACTGGCAGCAGACGCAGCCGGTCTAGAACCCCGAGCACGGACACAGCCCGCAGCTGGTCTAGAGCTTCCATTAAGAAGAGTGCACGGAGCCGATCCACCAAGGCCAGCAAGGAGAGCCGTCGTGGCCAATCGAGAACCACCAGTGAGGAGAAGAGCTCCACAAGCCCCTCTAGAGCCCACAGCGAGGACCGAGAATACAAGCAAGCTGCAGCCCTGGAGAGCCTCCCGAGAAAGCCGTCTCCCACCAGGACCAGGAGTTCTAGCCACAAGAGAGCCCACAGCAAGGATCACTGCTCATCACGACTTCCCGGGGGAATCCAAGCCCTAGACAGCTGCTTTGTTGACACCACGACTTCTAAGGCCACCTCACCTGGGGAAAGGTCTTCGTCATCTTCCTCCAAGCTGGCATAGCCTCCGGTCTCGGCGGGCTCACGGGTCTCTGTCATGGCCAAGGGAGGGGACAAGAGACAGGCGCAGGGCAGCGATTGGGCAGGGTCCCTCCCCGGCCAGCTCTCCCACGGTCACACCTCCAGCCACAAGCTCTTCTAACACAGGATGTTGGCAGGTAGAGAGGGATGCTGGACATGGGGAAAGGAAAGGCCTGTGGTGACTCAATAAATTTTTACATAACACTTGTCCCCATTCCAAGATTGCTGTTGTGCTCAGTGCTGAGGGTCTTGACCATATGCAGAACCTTGACTCTGCAAGAGTCTGCCTCTTGGAGGCCTCAACTTCCGTATCTGGGCAACAAGACTTTGTGGTTCTTATTCAGTAGGGTAGGGAGATGATATCCCTAGTATTTAAAGGCTGGTACTGGCATGGGCACCATAACTACTAAGTGTGAAAGGAAGAGCCCCATGCCAGGCATTAACCCTTTAGTGCTTGCTGAGTGGTAGGGAGGTCTGAGGCTGAAGGATACTGCTAAGAACACAGAAAACCTGGTACAGCTGCAACACTAACTATCCTGGGAGTGTTTTGTTTTTATAAGACAGGATCTCATATATCCTAGCTTGATCCCGAATTTCTGATGCTCCTAGATCTACCTCCTAAAAGCCTAGGGCTTTATGCACGCTAGGCAAGCACACTACCAGCTGAGCAATACCAGTACCCTTCAGTCTTTCTTTGCTTGAAATGGGGCCTCATGTATCCCGGATTGGTCTCAGGTTCACTAAGTAACCTCAGATGACCTTGAATTTCAGATCTTCCTGCCAAGTGCCAGGATTATAGGTGAACCACCATGCCTGGGATATCAGGCATCAACCTACACTAATTTATGAAAGTTATCCTTGCCTAGGTCCAAACCCAAGTCTGTCTTTTTCTGACTATAGCTTCAAACAGGATCCAACTTCTCTTGGCTATTTCCTTCTCTGGAAAGCTTGTTTCCAGGCCTTGATTGCTGTACTCAGAACAACACGGAAACAGCTCCCTTGAAGCAGAAGAGGAAGTAAGGAACAGAAAAGGCCTGCAGATGGCCCAAAGCCCAAAAAATCACTGGTTACTTCACCAGCCTGGTGGTTTAGCAAGGATTCAAAGCCAGGCTTTGAGTGTCAGTAAACTGGAACCATGGCAGTCCACACTCTTAAGCTGGAATAAATCTGAAGCTTAAGGTCATCACTGACTACACAAGAGTCTGGGCTACATGAGACCCTGTCTCAAAAAAAAAAAAAAAAAAAAAAAAAGAAAGAAAGAAAGAAAGAAAGAAAGAAAGAGGATTCATAAAGCTTGCACATGTGTGGTGGACTATACCTTGCCTATCCCTGCAGCCACTCCAGACCTCCAGGATGCATAAGGCCCTTTATAGATGGAGAAGGGGTTATAGTATATCCTGCAGTTGCCATCTGGAATTTTCTTCCTCTTTGTGCATCTTGGAGAAGTAATTTTCACCTTGCAAAGCCCACCTATAAACATCTTTTATCCTTCTCCTTAGCCCTGTCTCTCCCAAAGCACACTGTACTGTGAGAGGGCCCTGCAGGGCCAGTGTAGAACTAAAACCCTCAATATTCCTACATATAGACGCTTGCTGTACTGTCCAGGCTGGCCTTGAACCTGGCAATCCTCCAAACTCAGCCTCCAAAGTGTAGGGATTATAGATATGCACCATCCCATGTGGCTCAGCCTCACTAAAAATATGACAAAGCCTGTATATTAGGCCCTGGGACATAATAGTAGAAAGCACACTATCTTTTCAAAGCCCAGATGTCACTGTTGGGAGAAGGCAGCTGAAGCAGGAAGAATGGGGTGCATGAATGAATTGGGTGCTTAAAGGACACCTGGATCAGGCATTTTAGGGCAGACTTAGTAACTGGCAAGAAAGCGCTCTCATTATCGATCACATGTAGGGCCTCTCTAATTCTAAAATTCTACATTATGCCTGAAAAAAAATGAAAACTGGCTTCTATTTTAGATAAATATTTAATATACATGTTCATGTTGTACCTAGAACTACCCAAACTCATGCTACCCTTTCTGTTTAGAGATCAGGTCTCACGATGTAGCCAGAACTGACCTAGAATTTTTGATCCTCCTGCCACTACCTCGGGGTGCTGGAATTATAGGCATGTGACGCACACCGGGCTTAACTCTGCTTGGCTACCTTACCAGGGATCGTCAGGGCTTTACCTGGGGTTACTTGGGGACAACCATCCCTTTGCAAACATTACACAGTGTTCCGGGTACCAGGTGGAACAAACCCTCAGTACAGAAATCCTGTATGCAGCCAGACTGACGGATTCCAAGATGGTACGGGTACAAAAAATCATCCTCAGCACTACTGGAGAAAATCATTTGGGTGTGGTGGTGCACCCCTACAAACTCAGCACTTGGGAGGTTATAAATTCCACAATCTTGTGGGCTCAAGGTCTGTAAGGGCTACATCAAGCTGTCTCTCCCACCTCTCACAAAGGCAAATGACTGACCCCGCATAACACTGAATGAGTGAACACAATAGATACCTTTCCGCACACTAGGTAGGACAAGGGCTCGGATAAACCCCGATACCAAACAAAGCCTAGTGTGACAACTGCTCACGATGCCCCAGGCCTTTAACGACCACCTTCTAAAACGCCGTGCAAGCACCGGATCGCTCCCAGCCGCGAGGCTTCTCGCGGAAAACGTGATCGGCAAAAAAAAAAAAAAGGACCCCCTCCAGGAACCCAAGCCCTTCCCAGAATGCCCCAGGCCCGCAAAACGAGCCTAGCCCACCGGCTCCCACAATGGTTCCGAGCCGCGAGCTGGCACAAGCCAAGGACCGGGGACCGGTCACCCTGCCAAGTCGCCGCGGGCTCCCGTCATGCATGCGCCCGCTTCCCAGCATGCCCCGCGCACCCCAAGCACGGACACTCACCGACGCCGGCGGCCCAGGCTTAGGGCTCAGCGATAGCGGCTGCAAACCCGGGCACTGCGCCTGCGTTCAGGGAGCTTGGGCGAGCGAGCTCAGGGCGCGTGCGCGGAACGGCGGGCCGCCCGTCGGTGGGAAGAGGGGTTTCAGCTGCGGAGCTTGCACCGGCGTGGGTGCAGTGCACGGCCCCGGTGGATTTGGTGTAGTCTGCTTGCACAGAGCGTCCGGGAGCTCGAGGAACCGAGCGTGCCCGTGCGATGGAGCGAACGCGCCTTATAAATAGGGGATGACTTGGGCTGGGTGGCTAAAGACACGGCCTGGATCTCGAGGTTGCAGGCTCGCTCATTTGCATAATCCTAGCAAGAGACGAAGGAAGGCCTCCGGCACTGGAGGATGTGATTTGCATATTCCCGGGAGAGGCTGTCCTCCCGAGCGCAGTGATTAGCATATGGATCGGGGAAAGTGGGGGCAACTGAGCAAAGCGCAGGCGTACAGGGACTACAGCCTTGGGTCAAGTGGGCTGGCACCCTCGCCCTGAAGCTACAGCAGGTCTAGGAACCGCTTCACTCCCAGCCAGCCAGCATGAGTCATTATTGCTCTGTTGTGAATTAGACCAGCAAGTGGTTTCTGCTTTTCGAGAGATCTGATCTCCCCCCCCTAATCTAAGGAAGATGAACCCCATTTGTTTAGACTAGAACTATAGACCTGGAAGAGGTGGAGAGGAGGAGGTTTTGGGTGGCAGAAACCCCTGCTCCAGCCTGGGGTTCTCCAAGGGCTTCCAGGGCTGATTTTAAAACCAAATTGAACAGGAGCCAACTAAAATCGGAGTCTCTTGGCAGTGGAAAAAACAAACTCAGATGCCCAGAGGCAAAGAAGTGTCTGTGTTCTTAGAAGTGAAGGCAGCAGCTTCTTTTGCGTGGAACGCAACTGGAGAGAGGAAGAAGCCTCCAGTGGGTTTGCTTTTTCCTCCTTTTAAAGGCAGGGACTCATGTAGCTCAGGCTACCCTCTAATTCCCTGGGTCACAGAGAATGACCTTGAACACTGCATCTTGAGTGCTGAAATTACAGGCATATGGCAGCAAGCCCAACTTTCTGCAGGTGATGTTAAAGAGCTATAACTGCTGACTAACTCTCACTGTGCTTGAAAGAACTGATTTTATCACTTACCTAAAATGCTCCAGTGAAGAACCATTACATTGTAGGAAAGGGAAAGTTTTGCTTTGTTTCCTTTACGAAGGTCTGGAACTCTAGCTCCAGGCTGGTTTTCATGCATTTTCCCCCAGCACTTCTCGTGACTCAGCTTCCCAAAAGCTGGGATGAGAGGGTTGCTGAGTCACGCTCCTGACCTCTCAGTCAAAGCTCTGACCCTGATGCTTTTTCTGGACCCACCCACCTTTTTATCAGGTTTAGATCTTCAGCACTTCAAACAAGCCATCTCTTTACTGACTCGGGGCTTTGATCTTACTGTTCGCTTTATCTGAGAATGCTTTTCTCTCTGCTACTCTATCTCCACACTGATGTCGATCTGAAGGGCCTTCCTTGATGATACAGCACCCGCAGACTGAATTAGACCGGCACAGCACCTGTTTCAATAAATGAGGCGCTTTTGATGATGGGTGAACGTGGGGTGAGGAGTATCTGCGACGTTGTGGTCCTTTCTGTCTTTTTCACTTTGTATGAAAATTTCCATAACAAAATAAAGTAGTACTCCACATTCCCCCATCTGTCTCTTACTTGTGTGTATGTGTGTGTGTGTGTGTCTCAGTGTGTGTGTGTGTGTGTGTTTATATTTGTGTTTTAGGCAGGGTTTTACTATCTAGTCCTGGCCTAGAAGCCTGGAAGTTTGCTATGTAGACAAGACTGGCTATGAAAATTTACCTGCCCCCTGGTGCTGGGATTAAAAGTAGACACCTCCTCACATTTTTTTTTTTTTTCTTTTTTGAGATAGGGTTTTTTTTTGTGTAGCCTTGGCTGTCCTAGAACTAACTTGGAAGACCAGGCTGGCCTGGAACTCAGAGATCTACCTGCCTCTGCCTCCAAGTGCTTGGACTAAAGGCATATGCCACCACCGCCTAGCTGCTTCTCCTCCTCCTCCTCCTCCTCCTTCTAGACAGGAACTTAATGTGTAGCCCAGGCTGGCCTCAAACTCAGAGTCTCTTACCCCAGCCTCTAAAGGACGAGGACACCCAACTGGCATTTTAATAGCCTTCTTTACAATTTTAAAGAAAGCTTTAAGCTTTTTGGGAGGGGGGGGGTGGAAGTGTCCCTAAGTAGCTAGGAGTGGCCTGGAGTTTGCTGTGTAGACCCAAGATGCCATGGAACTTTCTTAGACCCTTGTACCTCTACTCCCTGAAGATGGCAGATGTGTACCACCACGCCTCATTCTGAAATTGTCTTGCTTTTGTTTGGTTTTTCAAAACAAGGTTTCTTTATGTAGCCCTGACTGTCCTGAAACTAACTCTGTAGACCAGGCTGGTCTGGAACTCACAGAGATCAGCCTGCCTCTGTCAACGAAGCACTGGGATCAAAGGCCTGTGCCACCACCGTCAAAATTTCCAACAAAATTGTTTTTTTGTTACCTTGCTGATAGTCTGCTTCCCTCATCAGACTCTGATGAGGGTCAGCATAGGGTTTCCTTTTCACCCCGAATCCTTACAGCCTCGAACAGGATCAAATTTCAGATCCCTGCTGAACTGAAGCAACTCCTGTGGCTGTGTTTATGTGGAGGGCTGTTTTATGCATAGCTGGCTGTCCCCAACCTTAACAACCAGCACATTGTAAGCAGTTTACTTTTTATTGGTTGAATCAAGGTCTCACTGTATATTTCAGACTGGCTTCAAAACTTACAGCCATCCTCTCTCCTCATCTTCGTAGTTGCTGGGATTATAGGTAGGTACCATCATGCCTGATCTCATTATGTTGCCCAGGTTGACCCTAAACTCTTACTAAGTTCAAGCAGTTGTTGTCTGTAGGGACTAATGGGGGGGGGGGGCTGATACAGAGGTGGGGCTAGCGTCTAAACCGTAAGGAGAAAGGAAATAGATCAGTAGGAGATTAGGACTATCTTAATGACTGGATGAAGACAAGGCCTGTAAAAATCTATACATTTCTGGCTGTGGTGGTTTATCCCAGCCTTTTAGAGACTGAGGCAGGGGGTTACCATGAGTTCAAGATCAAACTGGGTTAAAATACAAGATGCTGGCTCAAACGGCAGAAAAAAAAAAACCCTAAATTCTCCTAAATCCTCCTCACTCCCCCCCCACACCCACTGTCTCCCCTCCCCCCCAAAAAAAAAGAAATAAAGAAATGACCAAATCTTAAATTTGGAAAAGTGGATGGAGGTCTGGTCCCCTCCCCATCTCCCTCTCCCAGTATATAGCAGTAGACAGAGGGACAGACACACAACCACCCCAAACACTTCTCTCCTCAGTTTAATGGTGGTTAGTGGGATTGCCAAACCCCCTCCCTGTCCCCTCCCCGCCCCGTACAAAAATGTGTTCCGTTTTGTTTTGTTTTGTTTTTTTTTAAACAAGAAAAAAGGGGGCAAAAGCCAGGAATGGGGGAGAGGGGTGCAATCTGATATTTTTCATACAGATTTTTGATTTTTTTAATATATTATATATAAAACCATAGAGACCATACATCCCTTCCAAACTCCGTTCCCCCTCCCCGGGGGGCCTGGAGGAGAGATGGGGAAGGCCCCCCCAGGAGTGGGTGGAGAAACAAATATGGGATGAGAGAGACATGAGGGTGGAGGTGAAGGGAAAGGAGCCGCCCAGGAACCCGGGAAGGGGGACTGGATAAGGGTTGGGGATGTTTCCCTCACTGCTCCCATCAGTTTTCACACAAAGACACAGAATTCCCGTTTCCACACCCTCCCCCGCCCCTCCCCCCACCGTGCAAACATGGCTTTGCAAAGAGGTGCCCAGAGCTCAGTGGAACTCTTACAATGGCTGGCATGGGGTCTAGGACCCCTAAGAAATCTGTGTTCCCCTTCCCTGCCCACCCCACCCTCCCCACAAGACCTGGTTCTGTTGCCTAGGGGTTCTGGCCTTCCCCTGTTTTCTTCCCCCAACCCAAATCCCTATTACCCCTCCCTGGACTTGGGGTCTAGAAGGGACCTTTGGTCCCTGTCTCCTCTAGGGAGACCCTAAGCCTCTGGACCCTAGCCTTTGGTCCTGGGAAAGGTCCAGGCATCCAACACCCACAATCCCTGCCCAAGCGCCTGAGGTGTTAGCTGTGGGGGGGAGAAGCCCACCATCCCGGACTCTGGTCAATGTCTTTGCTGGTTCCTTGCAGCTGGCAGTGGGGGGGATGGGGTCAGATGAAGAATTCTTCTTTCCTCTTGTGTCCATCGCTGCCATTGAGGAAGGCTTCTCTGGCTTCTCCCTGCTCATCCAAGCCACTGGCCTCATGGGTCAGATAAGAGCCTGAGGACAGAAAGATGCCCCCAGGGCAAAGGGGGATGTGTATGTGGATCCAGGAAGTGGACACAGGGAAAGGAGACAGGTAAGAGACACATCACATGAAGGAAGAAGGAACCAGAATCAAGTTCAGTGAAGCAGAAAACACAGGCAGATAAAGAGATAAAGACAGAATTAGGAAGACTCCAAAAGTTCACGGGGGGGGCACTCCTATCCCCCCAACTGCCCCGCTCCTGTTTGAGACCGGCTCTCCAGTTTCCTAAGTAAGCTTCAAACTCCATACATAGTTAGGAGTGACCTTGAACCTCGGATCCTCCTGCCACAACCTCCCAAATGCCAGGTATGAGCATGCACCACCCCGGCCCTGTTTTGTGCAGTGTTGGAGGATGGTGTCCACGACTTTGTGCACTATCGACTGAACCCTATCCCCGGGACCATATCCTCTCCCCGACCCGTTTCTGGTGTTATTCCCTTACGTTTAAGCTGTCAATAAACCCAGCTATTTGAAAAATAAATTACTCAAAATCCCTCTTCTTAATTCTGCTATATTTCAGCCCTTCCAGAGCCCAGTGCCCAAAACACCACCGTCCACACAGTATTGGTCTAAAATGCATTCCGATTCCAATCAAGTGTCTAGGCTCCGCCCCCTTGCTATCCAGAATCAAAGCGACCACCCCCGTCTCTGATTTCAGGTGCCGCCCCACTTACCCTTCTGTCGGACGGAGCACCAGACCATGCCCACTAGCACACATATGATCAGAAACACTAGTAGCGCCAGGATGCCGCCCACAATGGCGTAGGGAACCGATGTCTGAGCCTCTACCACTGCACCGGGGTCTGTCGGAGGGACCAAGTCGTCAGGGAAGGTCCTAATCCAGCCTGCTGTTGCCAGGCATTAAACTATTCTGCATACAGGTTTAGTTTCTCAAAAAAGCCTGCCACCACTGGAAGCCCCTTATCTTTAGCTCCAATTCCTCGGGGAATCCTTGGCTTTTGCAACGGTGTTTCTTAAAACATTTTACTTAATTTTACTTGCTTGCGTGGATTTATGCTCACCCAGTGCACGAAGAAACTTAAGGAGATCAGAAGAAAGAGTCTAGTCTGGAATTTGAGTTACAGAGAGTTGTGAACCGCCACATTGATTGTTGCAAATCCAGCCCTGCAAAAGCACACTTAACCGCAGAGCCATCTCTCCAGCCCCTGTTTGTGTGCTTATTGAGACAGGGTCTCACTTTGCAACTCTAGCTAGCTAGGATTTTAGGCTTTCACTGTGTCTGGCTTGCTGCTCCTGTGTTATAGACTGGTCTAAAAAAATCAATGAGATGGCCTTGAACTTCTTAACCTCATCCTCAACCTCCAGGGTTCATGAATTACCGACATGGCATGGGAATTAATGTGGCACTGGGAACCCTAACCCAAGCTTTATCATACATGCGAAGCAAGCACTCTATTAACACCTCTAGCCAACACACCCCTCCCACCGCCTTTTTTGGTAGACTGTTTTTTTTTTTTTTTTTAATTTATTTATTTGCCTGGAACTGGAACTACAGACAGTTGTTAGCTGCCATGTGGGTGCTGGGAATCGAACCCGGGTCCTCTGGAAGAGCAGACGGTGCTCTTAACCGCTGAGCCATCTCTCCAGCCCCGGTAGACTGGTTATTTAGCTCAGGCTGGCATCCAATGAGTGATCCCCCCTCGCCTCAACCTCCAAAGCGCTGATATCAGTAAATCCAGCCATGGTCAGCGGACCTCTTTGTTCAGGCTCCGCCCTCACACCCTTAGCCCGCCCCCAGGCTTGCCGCCTTGTGCCCTCACCATAGACCACAAGCACGTAGAGCGCCCTCGCATGGCCGTGCTTGTTTGCCGCCTCGCAGGTGTAGGTGCCGTTATCTGCAGATACTAAGCCTGGCAGAGTGAGCGTCTCACCCACTGCCTCCGCTCTCTCCGGCAGAGACTCATTCCCCCGGTTCCAGCGGATCTGGTTTGGCCTGGCCGAGGGTAAAAAACAGTTAGGAACCTAAGAATCTCACTTTCTCGGGAACTTGGATATGCAGCTCCGTTCCGGCATTAACTTCCAAATAAGAGGCTGGCATTGCTGGAGCCATGGTGTGTGTGTGTGTGTGTGTGTGTGTGTGTGTGTGTGTGTGTGTGTGTTCCAGTGTTAAACCCTTTGCGAGCTGCTATGTATAAGACGCCAGGTTCAGTCCAACAATAAAATGGCGTGAGGAAGACCCAGCAACTCTGCCTGCAAGATGCTTCACTTGCCGAACCTGATTATGAATTGGATTCCTGGGACTCACATAGGGCAGAAGGAATTCTCAGGAGTTGTTCTGTGACCTCCCTACGTGTGTAATGGTACGCCTCTCACCCTTCGCAAACTTATACTATTTTTTTAAAGTATGTATATGTATGTGGGGGGTTGTCTGCGTGTATGTCAGTGGACCTCAGTGCCCTCAGAGGCCAGAGGAGGGCTCCGATTCCCTGGGACCGGAGCTACACAGGACTGTGAGCTACTATATGGGTGCTGTGGATTAAATCAGGGGCTTCTGGATGAACAGCTGAGCCCTTCCTTGAGTTCCACATTTTTTGTTGTTTTGTTTCTCAACACAGGGTTTCTCTGTGTAGCCCTGGCTGTCCTGGAACTCGCTGTAGACCAGGCTGGCTTCAAACTCACAGAGATTCGCCTGCCTCTGCCTCTCCAATGCGGGGGTTAAAGGCGTGCGCCACCACCACCACCTGACCATCTATGTGCTTAACTATCTTTTCCCTTAGGACCCAGGAGAGCAAGCCCCAAGTCTCCGCATCCCTTAGGAGCCAGAAGCTCACCTGGGGTTCCCTGTGACAGCACAGGTCAGCACCAATGTATCTCCTTCCCGCACTACAGCTTGAGAGGCGTGGATCCGCGCCGTGGGGGAGTCTACAGAGCGGAAGAAACAATGAGAGATAATTGCGGGGGTGTTGGGGACCTCTAGGGGGCGGCCGGCCGGCGTGCAGACCCCAGAGCCACTTACACTGCACATCCAGCACGTACTGCGTCTGCTTGCTGTGTCCCGAGGGCAGCGCCTGGTTCTGCGCTTCACAAATGACGATACCGCCGTCATCCTTACGGTCCACACGGAACCGTACCGTGCTCGCCACGCTCCACACCTTGCCGTTCTCCTGGCCGCTGCTCACTCCTGCGGGACCCAGCCCAGAGATGTCAGGCCAAGGGTTGGGGTTCTGCCCTGTCTCCCGAACCCAATGTAGGCTGCAGGCCAAGTCACATTTCTAACTATAAGCCTCACCTTATTCATCTAGCCATACCCTCCCACGCCTTAAAAGTCTGCTCTAAGTTTTGTTTTGCTTTGCTTAGAGACAGGGTCTCCTGTAGTCCAATTCAGGCTGGCTTGAATTCTTTATGTAGCCAAAGATGACCTTGAACTCCTGATCCTCCTCCCTCCGCCTCCCAAAAGTTGGGATGACAGGGGTGTGCCACAGTTTGGCACTACGGCTGAACCCTGAACCGTGTATGGGAAGTGTCAGTCTGAACTCGGTACCTGTTCTCCAGACCCCGCCCACCACTAAGTACTCCGTCCATTCCCAAACCGGAGGCCCCCACCCCCAAACCCGCTCCACCACCCCGCCTAACCCTGGGTACCTTTGAGCTCCTTGCGATCGCGATACCAGCGCAGGACCGCTGCGGGGCGCGACCGCGGAACCAGGCAGCTGAGTTCCACCTCGCCGCCCTCCACTGCTTGCTCTCGGACCTCCACCACAGGATTCTCGGGAGCCACTGCGCAGAGAAGGGGAGCGGGGTTGGGGGGCGGTCAACGGAGACACCGAGGGTAGGCTCAAATCAATCTGGCTGCTGGATCCTAGGGACCAATGGGAGCCAGAGTCCCACAGGTGGCAGGGGTCATACGCAAAGACCAGAGGCCTGGTGGAGCCAGATGCTCAAGAGGTTAAAAATATCCAGGGTGCAAAGGTCTCAGGACCAGTGAGAAGCAGAGAATGAATGAGAGTGGGGCTGTGCAGGGGGTGAAGGAGAGGCCAGTACCTAGGACAGTGAGCGTGGCAATCTGGTGGTGTGTGTCCTCGGTGTAGAGTTGGCAGAAGTACCCTCCCTCATCCTCCAGGCGGGCGTCGGAAAGACGGATGCGCACTCGTCGTGGAGAGAATTCCTCCAGCTGGAATCGCTCATCCTTTAGAGCTACAGTGAAGAGGGCTTCAACTCGGGGGCCTTCTGCTCTCCAGGAGAGATGCAGCCCCCTACATTTCCCCAGACATAGCTCTGAGTTTGACTTATTCAACTGTTTGTTTCCTTGGGAACCCATTCCAGCATCCCCCTGCTTCCCCCCCAGCAAGGACCAAAGGAGTCCAGGCTTTCAGCCATGTTCCCGTGCCAGATGTTTCGTTTAGATGTGCTCTCTTTGAGGTCACAGATGTCCAGGGTTCCTGTACTCACCTCTGGTGCCATTGAAAAAGAGGGTTTGCCGGGCTGGGTTCTGGATGACAACTATGGACCCATCATACTGATGCAGACGACAGGTGATCTCAGCCACTCCACCCTCAGCCACAGTCACATTCTCTGTCTGCACTTCCTGTCCCGTCCCTGAATCAAAAGAAACAGATGAGGGAGGTCCCTGAGATGATATTCAGTCGTGTGTGTGTGTGTGTGTGTGTGTGTGTGTGTGATGAAACCCTGTGCTTTTACATAAATGGGGGACATGGACATGTTTACATGCGGATGTTGAGAATCAACGCTGACACATGGGGGTCATCCTCTAAGGTTCTCAGCCTTATTCATTGAAGCAGGGTTTCTCAATCGAACCCAGAGGTCACAGATCAGGGTTGGTATTACTAAGCAGCAACTCCACTAGCCATCTTACTCTGAGGATCTCATCCTCGTCTTTGGTGCAAGCTTTAAGGATCACAGTCGACTTAAGTGGGTGCTGGGGATCTGAACTCTGATCCTGCCTGGTTCATTTGTGGTTGAGAATGGTCTCTCACCCTGTAGCCCAGGTTAGCCTCAAACTCATGGCAACCCTCTTGCCTCAGCTTCATGAACCTGACCTTTAGCCCTCTCTCTCACCAATCTGGAGAGACAAAATGGTCTTTAGAGGAGCCAGGCAAGACTCTGTGGCAACACCAGGGTTACGAAGAGCCAGAGAAAGCAGAGAGAGAACTGCCCAGGAAAATAACAATATTTAGAGACTCCAACAAAAGAAATCCCCATTGGATCTCGGAGCTGGAGTTCCTCCAGTGTGCAAGGCTGCCATGGGCACCCACTGAGGCTCATTGGATGTGTTGTCTTCCTATATCTAGAACATATATAGACCAGGCTAGCCTCGAATTCACAGGATCCTCCTGCCTGTGCCTCTCCAGTGCTGGGGTCATAGGCTTATATCATCACATTAGAAATTTGTAAATTTCTATTGCCTCTCTACTTGTTTCTTATCTCTCCATGTCCCAAGCCAGCCTGGTCTACATACAGAGATCTCTGCGAGCTTATTTAGCTGACCATCTATTCAGGAGGCTCACCATCCTGAATCTGGGCTGGCTTAGGACTTGCAGTGACCAACAGAATCTGCTAGATGTGGCCCCGAAAATCTTAGCAGAAGCAGGAAGAATTTGGAGCATGGGGCCAGCCTGGGCAATATGATAAGATCAAAGCCAGGAGGTATCAAAAGCAAGAACAGTCTCAAAAACAAAAGGTAGGGGCTGGAGAGATGGCTCAGCGGTTAAGAGCACTGTCTGCTCTTCCAGAGGACCCGGGTTCGATTCCCAGCACCCACATGGTGGCTCACAACTGTCTGTAGTTCCAGTTCCCAGTTCCAGGCAAACACCAAGGCAAATAAATATAAATAAATTTAAAAAAACACAACAAAAGGTATAGATCTCTCTTTTTTCTCTCTCCCCTACACACACAAGCAGGCATGAAGTGTTGGGTTAGGTTCCTAGCACAGTATAAAATGGCTGTGGTGGCAAATGCCCACAATCCCAGCCCCTGAGGTAGATGCAGAGGGTCAGATGTTCAAGATCCTCAGTTACATATGGTAGGGGACCAAGGTGGGAAAGAAGGGGTGTTTTTGCAGAAATAATCTAGTAAGAGTCATAAAGCTCAGCCTTAACAAAGCCTAACGGCTTCCTGTGTACCATCTGCCACCCAAGACTGTTGGTAAAGACGCCCAGAATAGCCTCTTTGAGGCACCTGCCACCCATCCTGTGAGGGATGCCAGTCTGAATCTTACACTCTAACTGAATCCCAGGTGGCTTCAGTGTAAACCAAGAGAAGCCTGCCCACCTGATCCAGTCTAAACCTCCCACCCACAATCTGAGTAAATAGAGTGCCCCCCCCCAGGTTTGGTGTTTGGAGACAAGGTCTCACTGTTTTAGTCAAGCTGTCCTTGAACTCCTAATTCTCCTGCCTCAGTTTCCACAATGGTATGGTTACAAGTGTACAGCACTACCCCCTGGCTCTCAGCTGTCATTTTTTCTAAGCCACTAAATTCAGAGTGGTCTGTTTCATTGTAACGTCTTGGCTCTGTCACATACCCATGCTGCTTTCCCCTAGCATCCCCGTGGCTTGGTTTGGCCATGTCACTGATTTGGCCAGTGACTATATTGCTAGATAGAATTCTTCCTATCTCATCTTTCTCCCCTACAGTCCTATACATTGATGGGGTCAAAACAATCTAAGAAGCCCGTGGAAGGGCAGGACCTCACATAAGAAGGAGCCCCATGGCTGCCTGTGACTTATTTTTATGAGACAGGGTCTCTCCATATAGCCTTGCCTTACCTAGAACTCGATTTGTAGACCAGGCAGGTTTAACAACCACAGAGATCCACCTGCCTCTGCTTCCCAAGAGCTGGGATTAAAGGACTGTGCTACCACATCTGATTTGGTGGTGCACACCATTAATCCCAGCATTTGGAAGGCAGAGGCAGGCAGATCTCTGAGTTTGAGGCCAGCCTGGTCTACAGAGCAAGTTCCAGACAGCCAGGCCTATATAGGAAAACTATGTCTGAAAACAAACAAGCAAATAATACCTTAAAAACAAAAAAATAAATAAAATAAAAAAATTAAAAAGATATGCACCATGATGCCCAACTCAGATATCTGAGTTTTTGTTAACACATCAAGAGTTCAGGATTACTTGTGACAGCATTAGCCCACTCTGAATAACCATTAGAAGAACAAATTACAGGGATGGATAGGTAATATTGGGCTGGGGGCATGGTTCAGTGGTAGACCTCCTACCTAGAAGTTCCCACTCAGGGGTTGAGGACGTGGCTCAGTATTTGTTTGACTTGGGCAAAGTCATGGGTTCCATTTCCATTAGCCAAAAAGGAAGCTCACAGCCAATCCTAACCTGCAGCAGTGCCCTCAGAACCTTCCCAGAGAACAGCACTATCACAGCTACCATTGAACATTGAATAAGCAACCGCTGTTGGAGGCTCTGCCCCCCCCCCGTCGGGGGCGGGGCAGGGCATTACACGTCACTTCCGTTCAATCTTAAAGATGTGCAGATGGGCTCTATTTCTTTTGTTTTTCGAGTTTCAAGACAGGGTTTCTCTGTGTAGCCCTGGTTGTCTAACTTGCTGTGTATACCAGGCTGGCCTCAAACTCACAGTGATCCTCCTGCCTCTGCCTCTAGAATGCTCAAATTAAAGGCCTGTACCGTCACTGCCAGGCAAGGGGGCTCTGTTTCAATCCCTGTTTTCCCAATTCCTGTGATAATGAATCAGTGCCCGAGACTGAATCCAGAGCTTCACATCTCACGTCCCAGTGTACAGGTGGGGAAATTGGCCACAGTCAAAACTGCAAAAGGGAGGATGCTCTGGCCTCTGGTCCTGCCTCCACATTCCTTCTGGCCAACTGGGTAGATGTCCAGCGTTATGGAATATGCTGTGCAGGCCTGCCATGGCAAGAAGCTATATTGGTTTTTGTCTGTTTGCTAATTTTTCATCTCATTAGGTTGCCCAGAGGTTCTGAACTTAAGGACTCAGGTAATGTTCTTGTCTCAACCTCTCTGGTTCTAGAATTAGAGAGGTGTTTTACTGTGAATGGCTAGTTATTTGAATTTATTTCTTTAGCTTTTGATTTTATTTTATATGTACAGGTGTTTTGCCTGCCTGCATATGAACCCACCATTTGTGTGTCTGGTAGCCACACGGACCAGAAGAGGGCATCCAAGGAATCATCATGTGGGTGTTGGATATGAAAGCTGGGTCCTCTGGAAGAGAAGCCAGTATTCTTAACCACTCGGTTGTCTCTCCAATCTGTGGATTTATTCTTATTTCCAGTTTAGTGTGTGTGTGTGTGTGCTCATTCGTGAGTGTTGCACAGAATCCCGAGGAGGCCATCAGGACTGGTTATCCTCTGTCACTCTCCACTTTGATCCTCTGGGGCAAAGGTGTCTCCCTGAACCTGGAATTCATGATTCAGTTTTTCCTGAAGAGTGGCAGTCTTCACTTTCTGAGTGCCGTGAGGCACCATAGCCATTCCAGTTGTCTTTAAATTATTAATGGCTGGGCACAGCAGAGCACGCCTGTAATTTCTGCATTAGGGATGCTGAAGGAGGGAGGTTTTCCAGTCCATCCGGGACTTCTACTTCGAAGAAACAAAACAACAGAATAAACTAAGCAATTCTCCACGTCTCTTGTAGGGTCCAAGGAAATGCCCCTTTGCTAGACAAGACACTTATTTGCCCTTCTCAGAGAACTGGAGCCTAAATTCAGTTGTGAAAGGGGAAGAGTTTAACCCCTTCCTTACTGTTATGTTTCCTGGCATGTACAGCCCTAGTGTGTCTGGGCCTGGTTCCTAGAGACAAGTCAGATGAGGTCCAGGTCCTTAGAAAGTCTTTACCACTTATAAGAAACTAGCCACAAATAATGTAATATCCCACCAGACGTGGTAGATTGAACAGATTCCTTCTGTGGGATACAAACAGGGGCTGCTGGCTCCCTATATCACCATTCTACTTATTGTCAAGGAAACCTCACTGTACTTTAGGACTATTTCCTGTCCATCTAGATTCTTCTGACTCCCTTGCAGCTAAGTGAAAGCATGTGATAAGGTTTATTCTAATTGAACCTAAGCAAAAAATATAGTCATTTATTCATGGAATCGTTCCTAATTAAAAAAAAGACTAATCCTTTTTTTTCTATTGGGACATCCTCACACATCTTGGAAATAAGGTGAGGTATGTAAAATTCTGGCAGCCATCTTGAGTCCCAGAGATAAAGAACAGCAGGTCCGATGAACCCGGAATTGAAAGTGTCTGAGTCTTTGGTGGTGATGTGGGGTGGACAGACACACTTCCTAGGCTTCTTTTATGTCAGTGATAGCTGAGCCACCCTTTGAATTTTGTCTAGTGTCTCCTGGAATGACAAACTCGATGCATTTAATCTTTGCCTCGCAGATTTTCTTCCCTCCATTTTTACAAGTGCAGTACGCGCTATGGCCACCCACTCAGTTGCTCCGGCCAAAAGATGAGAAACCACCCCAGTGTCTGACCTTTTCCTCAGCCCGAACACCCATCCCTTCAGCAACGTCTGCATATTTTAACCTCTTATTCATATCAGAACCCATTCAGCATTGTCTGTCTTCCAGCTCCCCTCCTCCTGGCCCCATGCCTCATCTCCATCTCTAGAACCTATTTGTGGATCTCAACTTCCTGCCTCTTATGTCCAGGCTGACCTGTAACACATGACTGCCTTGACTTTGCCTCCTGAATGCTAAGATAGCAGGCATGCCACCAGGATTATATAAATGTTCATTTCATTTATTTCTTTTTTCTTCTCCTCCTTTTCTACTTTTTTTTTAAACTTTATTTATTTATTTATTTGCCTTGGTGTTTGCCTGGAACTATAGACAGTTGTTAGCTGCCATGTGGGTGCTGGGAATCGAACCCGGGTCCTCTGGAAGAGCAGACGGTGCTCTTAACCGCTGAGCCATCTCTCCAGCCCCCTCTACTTTTTTTTTTTTAAAGACAGGATTTCTCCGTGTGGCCCTGGCTGTTCTGGAACTCACTCTGTAGACCAGGCTGGCCTCAGACTCACAGAGATCCTTCTATCTCTGCCTCCTGAGTGCTGGGATTAAAGAAATGTGCCACCACCTCCTGGTTACTTCTTTTACACTTCACTGTTTAGTCCTGGCTGACCTGGAACTTGATATGTAGACCAGGCCTAAATTAAAGGTTGTGCCACTATACAAACACTAAGAAGATTTTTTTTTTTTGTAATTTAAGATTTTTTTTTTTATTATCTACCAGTGTCTGTGTGTGAGTATGTGCACATGGATGCAGATGTCCTAGAAGGCCAGAAGGTTTGGATCCCTGAAAACTGGAGTATAGTGATATATTGTATGGCCTCTAAAGAAATAAAGCTTACCTGAAGACCAGAGGAGAGAGTCAGTCACAAAGTTAGCCATAGAGGTCAGGCAGTGGTGGCACATGCCTTTAAAACTAGCACTCTGGAGACAGAGACAGAGATCCGTCTGGATCTCTGTGAGTTCAAGGCCACCCTGGGTTACGTGAGATTAATCCAGTCTAAAAGAGAAACAGAGCCAAGCAGTGGTGACACACACCTTTAACTCCAGCACTTGGGATCCCATGCCTCTGCTCCCAGTCCTTGGGAATCACACATGCCTTTAATCCCAGCACTAGGAAGTTTGAAACAGGAAGTGATAAGGCCGGGCAGAGAAAGAAATATAAGGGGGGGGGACACGAGACAGGATCTTCCCCTTTGGGCTGAGGAGGTGAGAAATGACTGTGGTTTGTTCCTCTGTCTCTCTGATCTTTTGACATTTGTCCCAATATCTGGCTCTGAGTTTTTTTTTTTTAATATTTATTTACTATGTATACAGTATACAGAAGAGGGCACCAGATGTCAATACCAATGGTTGTGAGCCACCATGTGGTTGCTGGGAATTGAACTCAGGACCTCTGGAGGAACAGTCAGTGCTCTTAACCTCTGAGCCATCTCTCCAGCCCTGGCTTTGAGGTTTTATTATCAATATCAATTAGGATTCATGCAACACTGGAGTTACAGGTGATTTTGAGCCACTTCACTGGAGTGCTGGGACAGGTCTTCAGAGGACCTAATAGTATATGCTCTTAACCACTGAGCCACCAATTGGCTACTCTTTTTAACTTAAGATTTACTTATTTTTATTTTATGTGTTGGCATGTATACATGTGCACCACACATATGCCTGGTGCCCTCAGTGGCCAGGAGGGGGCATCAGACGGTTGTTCGCTGCCCCGTGGGTGCTGGGAATCAAGCTTTGGTCTTGCAAGGGTAACAAGTGCCCTTTACTTCTGAATCATCTCTCCAGCTTCCATCTCACCCCATAGATGCATTTTTCAAAATGGGACTGGGGCGGGGGCTAAAGATGTTTCTGTGGCTAAAATGCTCGCTGTTCAAGCATAAAGTTTGATTTCCAGCATACAAATAAAGCAAGCTCCAGCTGCGTGTACCTGTAAGCCTGGGGGTGGGGTGGGGGTGGGTGGAGGCAGGAGGATCCCCAGACGTTGCTGGTTAGCTGCTTTAGCTAAACTGGTATGCACACTAAACCCCCATGTATACCCCCCACTCCCCCACCCCATACACTAAAATAAATAAATATATGTAATTTTAAAAATGCAGAGGCTAGAGAGATGGCTCAGAGGTTGAGAGCACTGGCTGCTCTTCCAGAGGACCCAGGTTTGATTCCCAGCATCAATATGGAAGTTCATAGACATCTGTAAACTCCAATTCCAGGGAATCTTTTTTTTTTTTTCTGGACTCTGAGTGTGGCAGGAACACACCATGGAGTGCACAGACATGCATGTGACCAAAAAACCCACACACGAAAAATAAAAATGTAAGCAAATTTTAAAAAGTCAGGGGGCTGGCTTTTTAAAAAGTCAGATGACTCAGAGGTTAAGAGCACTGGTTGCTCTTCCAGAGGTCCTGAGTTCAATTCCCAGCAACCACATGGTGGCTCACAACCATCTATAACAGGATCTGGTACCATCTTCTATACACTGTATACATAATAAATATTTTTTAAAAGTCAGGTATGATGGCATCATGGTGTCATGTCTTTAATCCCAGAGGAATAGGCAAGTGGTTGTCCAGGAGTTCCAAGCTAGCCTGGTCTAAATCACAAGTTCTAAGCAAAGGTGACAATGATACTCTGTCTCAAATAAAACAAGTATATAAATAAAAGTAAAAACCGAGGTGGAGAGTAACTGAGGAATCACATGACCTGGGGAAGTCACATGACCTGGCCCTTAGCCTCCATACACATGCACATGCTTAGGAATGTTCACATACTAATGTACACACAGACATTCAAACAACCTGCTTATAGCATTATCTTCAATACATGCCTCTCACACCAGGCTAGCATCGAACACATGACCTTCCTGCTTTAGGCCCTTCAGTGATGTCTGGACCACCATGCCCGAGTTAAGACCATCCAGCAGGGCTGGAGATGATTGGGCCTTTGCCCCATGGTATGGAAGGCCTCCAAGCACAGCAGCACCAGCAACATCCAAACCTTCCAGGGCAGCCCATCATAAACGGAAACTTCTGTGTGGGCCCCCTGATCCCAGGTGTCCCTTCTCCTGTTCACTGCCCTCTGGACTAACTGGCCTCAGTATCCCTCAGGCATACTGGATTTGAACCCACCTCAGGGCTGTTGCATGCACTTTTCTCTTCCTTCTTAGTCTCTTCTGTTGTTCTCACCAATTCAGGGCTGTCTCCTGCGCTCTTCCAATAACCTCTGACCTCCTCCAAAAGGCCTTCCCTAACCCTCTATCTCTTTGCTTCCAGAACACTTTCTGTCTCTTTCTGGTTGATTATGTATTTATTTATTTATTTATTTATTTATTTATTTATTTTTAAAACTTTATTTATTTATTTGCCTTGGTGTTTGCCTGGAACTGGAACTACAGACAGTTGTTAGCTGCCATGTGGGTGCTGGGAATCGAACCCGGGTCCTCTGGAAGAGCAGACGGTGCTCTTAACCGCTGAGCCATCTCTCCAGCCCCGATTATGTATTTATTCCATAGCTCTATGAAGGTGTGTGTGTGACCCACTGAGGTGAAGGCTCTCCCACTGACCCAGCCAGGAAGTGTGCATAGCCCTCAGTCACCATCTGTTGACAAAGGTGGCCAGCTCAATGGTTCAATGTTACTCTCCGTTTTGTATCTTGTTGGGAGCCAGCTTGGGCTTCAGGAGACACTGTCTCAGAAATGCAAATCTGGAGGATCGGGAGAGATGGTTCAGTGGTTAACGGGGTCACTTGCTGTTCTTGTAGAGACTCTGAGTTCAGTTCCCAGCACCCAGTTAGACAGCTCACAACTCCAGGTCTGGGGTTCTGATGCCTCCAGCCACTGCAGGCACCAACACTTGAATATACATATCCTTACACACACATAATTTTTTAAAAATAAGCCTTTCAAAAACAGCAGGAATGGGGAGATGGTTCGAGGTTAGGAGCATTTGCTGTTCTTCCAAAGGACCTGAGTTCAGCTCCCAGAGTCCACATCAGACTGCACACAGCTGTTTATGGACTCATCTCCAGGAGACCTGATGCCCCTTCTGAGTGCACACACACACACACACACACACACACACATACACACACAGGTCACCACGTGTGAAAATCTCACCAGGCATGCTGACACAAGCCTTTAATCCCAGCACTTCAAGGCCAGCCTGGTCTACATAATGAGTTCAAAGCCAGCCAAAGCTACAGAATAAAGAGACCCTGTCTCAGACAAACAAACAAAAATCAAAACTAGGCTGGCAAGATGTCTCAGTGGGTAAAGGCAGCAAGCCAAGGTTGATCCCCAGGGCCTATATACACAAAAGAAATAAATTAATACAACAACATTTTTAAAATTAGCAAAGAACATGTAGGGTGCTTGAAGAAGGCACTGCACTACTGAGGTGGGATTGTTTAGGTTTTTAAACAATTATAAACTGCAGCTTTGTTTTGGCTTTTTTGGAGACAGGGTCTCACCATGCAGACTATGACAAAACTCACTATATAGTTCCGGCTGGCCTTGAACTCCTGAACCTCCCACTTGAGCCTCCTGGTGCTGGGGTCACAGGCATGCTCTGCCACACCCTGCCTGGAGAATCTCATTGTGAATGCCAGGCAGATCCCAGCTCTAGACCTTGCCATCTGCGTGACCTTGAGGAAGTACCTCAACCTTTATTAGTGGAGTCTATGCCTTCGGTAAAATAACAGTGATGTCAGAGAGTTTCACAGGGGTTAGCCTTGTGCCCAGCACTCAGGAAGAGCCCTCTCTGAAGGCTTTTATTACAGGTGTTGGGAACAAGCCAGGCCTTGTGAACCCTAGTCTGCATGGTCAATACTTTCAAAAAAAAAAAAAATCATTTCAGGTACAGTGGTACACATCTAATCCCAGCACACTGGAGGCAGAGGCAAGCAGATCTCTGAGTGTTTGAGGCCAGATTTGATTTACTTAGAGAGTTTCAGGCCAGCCAAGACTTGGTAGTAAAACCTTGTCTTATAAAACCAAATCCCCCAATAATAATAATCTTGCGCCTGGATGGAGCTCAGTTGGTGGAGGGCTGGCCTAGCATTTTGTGAAGTCCTGAGTTGCATAAACCAGACATGATGGTGCACACCTATAACTCCAGCATTTGGGAGGTAGAGGCACAAGAATCAAAAGTGTAGGGTTATCCTTGGTTAAGCAGAGTCTGAGGCCAGCCTGGGCTACACGAGACACTGTTTCATAAATAAATAAATAAAACAAAATCCAACCAAACAAAATCTTAACACCTACCTCTCCTGCCCTCACAACTAAGATGAAGTTAGCCCCCCATTTCACAGATGTGAAGAGTGAGGTATCCAAGAGGAGTTAATGACAAAGTTCTTCATTTCCTGAGAGCTATGGGAACCCCCATATCCACCTCTTCCATTCCCCTACTGCTCTCTGTTTGAGGGTGCAGATGGGGTGAGGGGGTGCTTTTGTTTAATTCCCTCCCTGTCCCGAAGAGTTAGTAAGTGACCGTGTTTCTGCCTAGAATACTAAGTGGCCCAAGGCTTTTGTTTCTGGTTAGGGGGGGGGGTGAGGGCGGGACTTTCTGGTCAGAGAGGGGCTGAGCTTTTGGGGCTGGGGCATGGACTTTGAAATGGTGTTGACAGCCAGAAGTCATCATGGGGCCTGTGCTTGGGGAAAGTAGATGGGAGGTTCTGGAAAAGAGGTTGTCAGGGGACATGAAGAAACTCACAACATCCTCCACCCTCAGACTCACAAACACAGACAACAACTGTCCCAGGCCCAGCCTCCTCCCTCAGACCCAGGGGTCCAGGTCCAGCCTCCTCCTGCAGACTCAGGGGTCCAGGTCCAGTCTCCTCCCTCAGACCCAGGGGTCCAGGTCCAGCCTCCTCCTGCAGACTC
>PVIH01019959.1:0-33895 GCA_004025045.1 Sigmodon hispidus | reverse complement strand
TCCCTGTCTTGTTCCTGTAGAGGTATTGTAAAAAAAAAAAAAAAACAGTCCTTCAGATCAATAACTACTATAGGCCATCCTTTAGATAGCAAAGAAGGTAAAGGTATACCAGATTGTAGGGTGTCCATGGGCTGAATCACCTTATTAATTGCTCTTAAATCCATCACCATTCTCCATTTCCCAGACTTCTTCTTGACCACAAATACAGGGAAATTCCATGGGCTGGTCGATTCTTCAATATGTTTAACTTGTAACTGTTCCTGCACCAATTGTTCAAGGACTAGCAATTTCTCCTCTGTCAAAGGCCATTGTTGGACCCAAATAGGTTTATCTGTCAACCATTTCAAAGGCAGGGCTGCTAGTGTCTTAGGGGTGCTTGCAGTTTTAAGACTGCGTCTTTGTGCAACCTGAATGACCAACGGCTGTTTTATGTAGCCTCTTGAGGTATTACCTTCAAGGCCATGAATAGTTCTTTGGCTAGTATGTAGGCCTGGAGGAATCTTAATTTGAGTGTTCCATTGTCGTAGGAGATCACGACCCTATAAGTTAACTGCTATGTTGGCCATGTATGGCTTCAATCCCGCTCTCTGTCCTTCTGGTCCTATGCATTCTAGCCATCTCACACTCTGTTTTACCTGAGACAATGTCCCAATACCTAAAAATTTAACATCTACCTCCTTCAGAGGCCACCTGGGGTGCCAGGCCTACTGAGTTATGATTGAAACATCAGCCCCCGTGTCGACTAAGCCCTGCATAAAAATATTGTCTATTCTTATTGTCAACTTTGGTCTTTGTTCATTTATGGAGGTCTGCCAAAATACGCGTTTTATTGGTTTGCGGGATACCATCAACTTCTCTTGTAAGGGCAATCTATTGTCTATGGTTACATGATCTACTGTTTCAGACTTGGAATTTGTTACTCGTCCTGAGGACACTGCTCTTCCATTGTGACTGGATATGACTGAACCCTTTTTGGCTTGGAGGTCTGATTCTTGGGGGCTTCCCTGGGGAAGCCCCGAGTTACGTTTCCCGATGGTAAAAGTTTGCCATCTTTGTCTCTTATAGATCTACATTCATTTGTCTAATGTCTACCTTTGTTACATCTCCTACATAGTACAGGAGGTTGTGGCTTTCTGTTTAAGTCACTCCTGTGATTGGAAATGTTCCCACGTTTGCTTTGTCTACAATTTCTCTTTATATGGCCTGGCTTACCACAATTGAAGCAAATAATGCCTTGATTTCTCATCTTAGCATTAGCAATGGCTTGACCTACCCAATTTTCTTCATTATGGTGTAGATATTCAGCATTAAGTGCATATTGAATCCATTCATCTAAGGGTGCACCCCTGATCTTTAATGGCATGATCAATTTTATACATGTCATATTAGCATTATCGAAGGCCAAAGAGAGTATCAATTGTTTCTCAACTTCTGGATCTGACACTGCTCTATTTACAGCCTGAGTCAACCTCTGTAAAAAGTCTGTATAAGGCTCTATTGGACCTTGTTTAATCTGGGTATATGACTCAATTCTCTGTCCTGGGTCCAAAACCTTTTCCCAAGCATTTAAGGTGGCAGTACGACACATAACAGAGCATGGTCATCATAAGTAGCCTGAACTGATAAATCAGCAAACTGGCCTTCCCCAAGGATTTGGTCCTTGGAGATGATAACATTTCCAGTTTGATCTCGAAATTCCAAGGCTTTAGCCTCTTCTCTAAACCAATTCCTCCACTGGAAGTTTTGGCCATCGTTCAACACTGCGTTTGCCAAATTCTTCCAGTCATCAGGAATTACTCGATTCTGTGCTGACCATGAGTTCAAGGATTGCCTCACAAAAGATGAGTGTACACCATAGTTCACTATGACTTCCTTTATTTGTTTTAAATCCTTCATGGGTATAGGTTCATAATTGTATCCCACATTGTCAGAAACCCTTCCACGTGGTTGTGGTTTTTGGCCTCTGCCACAACTGGGAATAGAGTTGGAGGGATGGGGGTTAGTCCTCTCATGGTAACTACTCTAGGTAAAGAACCTTCCCTGCAGTAGCACCATTTAAGAGGGGGCTCTGGGTTATCTTGAGCAGGTGTTGCCTATCAAGATCCTTTTCTAAAACCTCCAAGCGAGCCTCATAATCTTGTAACCTAGTGGTAATGGTCTTTTCCAGTGTTTTATAGTCTTCTATAAATGATCTCTCCAACAATTTCATAGAATGGGAAATCCTCCCTGTCTCCACATCTATCCATTCTACTATCTTCTGTTCAAATTTCCAAGAGTTTCCATCCATTATCCTAAAATTTTCATCCATTTTTTTTAAAAATTTTCATCCAATTTCCTAAAATTTTCAGCAATATGAGCTCTAAATTCCTCTGTGATCAAAGTAGACATCTCTTCTATGGAAACAATGAGTTTCTGGAGTGTCATAATACAGTTCATCCATGCCAGACATCTTAGCCTCATACTCTCTATGTTGAGATGCCTTAAAATAGCTAAGTATGAAGTACATTATCACACAAAAAAGCAAAAGGACTCCTGGGTGGAGATAACCTCCAAATGCGTAATCCTGGAAGTAATCCTCTATCACCATTGTGACAAAGTGAGAAAAATTCTGAACATTTATCTGGTAAGACATTGTAGAAAGGAAAAAAAATATGTAGAAAAGAAAAGGAAGAAAAAAATATAGTCAGATGTAATGAGAACTTACGGCCAGCAGATGTCGCTGTCGTGATCAGCAGCGGCAGCAATGGTGTGGGAAACGAGGTGGCAATTTGACTGGGAGGGTCTTTCTCAGATCTTTCAACAAATCCTACCAGGCGTTCTCCACTAGAACGGGTCAATCCATCTGTTAGGAGGTCTGCCTTGGGTAGATTCGTTCCTGGTTGCGTACAGGAGGCTTGTGCGCAGCTGGTAACCAAGTTCAGACCGGCTCCGTGGGTGAGTGAGGAACCCAGCGGGTTTGTAGAATACTCACCTTCATCTAGGCTTTAAATATAAAACAGCCTGCAGGAGAAGACAGACATAATGTAAAAGATTTATGTATCTTGAAGATGAAGAAACTAAACTTTTGAATACCAGTGCTATCCCAGCTTTTTTTTATATAAAAAGGAATTTTTCTATGTATATTCCTGCTTGCCCCAGCTTCCCTCCTCCCACCAGTCCCTCACAGTACTCCGTGGTACTCCCCAAGGGGAAGCAAGGAGTCCTAACGTGTGCCAGTTCAGTCTGGTGTATCCATTTAAGGGATGGGCTAAGTGGTCCTCTGTAAGAAATTGGCTCCAAAATGCCATTTTATGTACAAGAACAGTCTAATCCTTCTTCAAGAGATTCCACACACTACCCCTGCCATTAGACAGTCAACTACCTTTGGAGGGCTAAAATTCCTTCCCTATAGATTCTCCAGTAGCATTTTCTGATTCAGTGAGCTTCCTGCAAAAGGCAGTTTTTCTAACCACTGAGTAGTACTCCATTAAAAAAATGTACCAAAATTTAATTTTTCTTCAGTTAAGATGTATGTAAGTTTATCGCGGTAAAAACCCGCCCTGAGATATGTTTTAAACGGGGTTTATTTTGTGAAGTTCGCTTACAAAACAGAGCCGGTTTTAAGAGAAGATGACAGGATGAGGTTGCAGTGTGCCGGAGCCTTTCTAAGGAAGATTCTTCATCCCCACGCCGTACGTCCGAACTCCCGGGCAGCTGGGCTGGACTGCACACCCGGTCAGGGAACTCTTGCAAGAGAATGATGACTTCCTGTCCTGGTCCCCTCCCTCGAAGGTCTACTTCCGGAATCCTTTTCAGTTAACCACGCCCCACTCGTCTCCAGTCCTATGACGTGATCGTTCACATATATAGTTCCTGATTTCCTGCTACATAAGTTGTTTTCAAGTTCTGGCTATTACCAATAATTCTTCTATGAGCATAGTTGAGTTAATGCCCTTAGGATAAAAATGTGCACCGTTTGGGTATATTCCTAGTAGTGATATTGCTGAATCATTAAGTTTGATTCCCAGTTTTCTGAGACACTCCAATATGTCTTTCCTAAATGGTTGCACACGTTTACACTCTCACCAGCAATAAAGAAACTTTCCCCTTGCTCCAAATCATCTCCAGCATATATTGTCATCTGTATCTACCTTAGCCATTCTAGCAGGTTTAAGATGGTATCTCAATGTTGTTTTAATTTGCATTTCTCTGATGGATGATGAGGTTGAGTACTTCCTTAAGTGACTTTCAGTCATTTGTAATTCTTCTGTTCAGAATTTTCTCTTTAGCTCTGAAACCCATTTTAACAGGGTTATTTAGGTTTTTGGGCTCTAGTTTTTTGAGTCGTTTATGTATTTTATAGATCAATCCTCTGTCAGATATAGGGTGGATGAAGATCTTCCATTCTATAGGCTATCATTTTGTCTTACTGACTTTGTCCTTTGTATTACAGAAGATTCTCAGTTTTAGGAGGTTTCCATTATTGGTTGTTGTTCTTAGCTACAGGTGTTATATTTAGAAAGTGGTCACTTGAGCCAATGCATTGGAGGATATTTCCTACTATCTTTTCTACCAAGTTCAATGTAGTTGTGTTTATGTTGAGGTCTTTGATTCACTTGAATTTCAGTTTTGTACAGGGTAATAGGTGTGGATCTATTTGCATTCCTCTACAAACTATTATCCAGTTATGCCAGTGGTATTTGTTGAAGACGCTCTCTTTATCTCATTGTATATTTTTGGCCTCTTTGTCAAAAATCAGTGTTCATTGTTGTGTGAATTAATCTCAAGGTCTTTGATTCAATATCAGTGATTCACAAGTCTGCTTTTATGTTAGTACCAGGCTGGTTTTTTTTTTTTTTTTTTTTAATTGTATCTCTATTAAAAGTTTAAAATCAGGGAGGGTAATGCCTCTTGTTTTTCTTTTATTGAACAGGAGTGTTTTGACAATTTTGAACTTCTTGTCATTCTTTATGAATTTGAATATTCTTTCAAGATTAGTAAAAAATTGTGTTGGGATTTTGATGGGGATTGCATTGAATATATATGTTAGGAATGCGTTTGGGATTTTTGCTATTTTGTTTCTACCTATCCAGAAGCATGGGAGATATTTCCATTTCTTGACATCTTCTTCAATTTCTTTTTTAAATATATTAAAGTTTTTTGTCAAACAGGGATGCTGAGATGGGAATGTTCATCTCTGTGCTGGGAATATTATTCTGTAAATAAAGGAGCTTTTTTGACCTGTGTTGAGCACCGTAGAAGTAGGTAGGGAAATTGAGGTTCAGGTAGGAGTATGGTGGAGTCAGAGAGACTCTACCCTGTCACCAAAGATGAACCATGTATGGAGCCCAGGAAAGACTATTTCTTCAAATATACATCATGTCATCTTTTGCTGTCTTCTCATGATTCATATCGGAAATAAAATTTCCGGTTTGAATCATGAGATTCTTGATTTACTGAGAAGTGCACTTGGCCAGGTAGATTAATGAAAATGGGTTAAATTAAGATAAAAGTGCTAGATAGCAATGTGCCTGAAACATAAGCCAAAGAAAATGAAAATAATATAAGCGTTTGAGTCATTTTTTGAGGGGAAAGTGGCCAAGGTCAAGTCTGGTCTTCTGAATAGTGTGGTGTTAGAAAACTTATAACAGTCAGCAACTTCCTTGTTTAAAGTTTCCCTAAGATATTCAATGCTATTTGCAGCTATTACAAAGGGTAATGCTTCCCTGATTTCTTTTTCAGCCAGCCATTTTAAAATTTGTGTATAGGAGGGTTATTACTTTTTTGAGTTAATTTTGTATCCTACTATATTGCTGAAGGTATTTATTAACTATATGTGATTCCTGGTAGAAATTTGGGAGTCACTTATTTATAAGATCTTATCATATATAAATAGAGATAGCTTGAATTCTTTATTTTCAATTTTTATCCCCTTAATCTTCTTTTAATATCTTATTGCTTTACCTAAAACTTTGAGAACTATATTGCATAAATACAAGGAGAGAGCACAGCTTCATTGTGCTTCTGATTTTATAGGTATTGTTTAGATTTTCTCTTCATTTAGTTTGATGTAGGTTATTGGCATATTGAATATTGTGTTTATTAGGTTTAGGTATTTTTCTGTATTTCTGAGTTTTCTAGGACTTTTATCATGAAGGAGTGTTAGATTTTGTCAAATACTTTTTTAGCATCTAAGAAAATAATCATGTGTGTATGTGTGTATGGGTGTGTATTTTCTTTCAAGTTTTTTTTTATGATGGATAACACTGACAGTTTTTTATATGGTAAATGGTTACAACATCTCTGGGACAGCCTTTTGGAACATGGTGGATTATTTTTTTTTTGGTATGATGTTGAATTTGATTTGAGAGTATTTTTATTCAGTATTTTTGCACCAATGTTTATGAGGCAGATTGGCCTGCAATACTTTTTTTTTTGTTGCATCTTTAAGTGGCTTGGCTATCAGGGTGATAGTAGACTTTTAAAAGAGCTTGGCAATGTTTCTTCAGTTTCTATTATATAGGAGTCTAGGTGGACATCCATAAATTTTATGAATAATGTCTGAATAGGACCTTTTTGCTTTCATTTTTTTCTATTGAATAGTCGGGTATTATTCTGATGAGTCTGCTTTCATAGGTGATTTGGTATTTTCCTTTGAATGTGTTAATATTTTTTCTTATTTCAATAGGTTTAGTGGTTTGATTATTATATGATGAGCAGAACTTTTTGTGGGTCTAGTCTATTTGGTGTTTGATAGGCTTCCTGTATTTTTGTAGCCATTTTCTTCATTATGTTGGAGAAGTTTTTTTTCTATGATTTTGTTGAATATATTTTCTGTTCCTTTGAGCTTGTGTTCTTCTCTTTGATTTCAATTATTCCCAGGTTTGGCCTCTTTTTGGTATCATGGATGTCCTGCACATTTTGTGTTATGGCTTTTTTGTTTTAGTGTTTTCTTTAACTGATTTATCTATTTCCCCTATTGAATCTTCACTCCAGAGATTCTCTCTTCCATCTCTTGGATTCTGTTATGCTTGGATCTGTGGATCTAATATAACAAAATACTTATTTCTTTCTACATACAATAATTTGTTGCTCAATGAAAAACTGTCTTCAGGTTTTCTATTTCAGCTTCGTCACTTTTTGTACCTACTTCATTGTTTCTATTTTAATTTTTAATTCCTAGAATGTTTCTTTCACCTGTTTGTTTTGTTTATATTGATTTTCTTTATTTCCTTTTAGTGACTTGTTCATCTCTTCTAATTTTCTGTTTGTACTTTTTCCTATTTCTTTAAGGGAGCACTTTTATATTCTCTTTTAAGTTTCATAAAGCTGGTTTTAAGGTCATTTTCTTCTGTTTCCTCTTCATTGTTATGTTCAGATCTTGAAGCTATAGAACCATTTGCTTTTTCTGATGATGTCTTGCTGATCTTGTATTATTACATGAATCCTTGCACTAGAATCTGCCCATTGTTTACTTAATTCATTCTTGGTTAGTTTTTGGTTGGCCCTTAGTGGGTTGTTGGTCTGAGGGCTCTCAGGCATCTGTGTGTTCAGAGGGTCAGCTGCTAACTTGCTGTTGTGCTTTTATGACACCAGCTGTGGTCTGCACAGAATATGATCTGGAAGCTTTAGCAGGCTATGACCTGCTAAGCTGGGCCCATCACATGGACTATGTTCAGGTAGCAGAAATCACTGTTTCTACCTCAAAATCCTTACACTTTTGTTCAGTTTTTCATTGAGCAACAAATTATTGTATGTAGAAAGAAATAAGCATTTTGTTATATTATCTCAAGAATAATAAAAAATACTAAATCAAAAATAAAAGGAATACAATTTATCAAAATTTATCTTCTATCAAAAGATAAGATAAAACAGTACAAAAATATTTTATAGAATTGAACTTGTTGTGCTCGCTCTGGCAGAACATATAATAAAATTGGAAAAATACAGAGAAGATTAGCAAGGCCCCTGCACAAGGATGACATGCAAATTTGTGAAGTGTTCCATATTTTTACCATTGGTTACTAATATCCCTTAATATCAATGCACTCAACTCTCCTATAAAATGACACACACTAACAAGCCATCCTTCTGTTGCTTACAAGAAACACAGCTCAACCACAAAAAAACCACACAGGCTTAGAATAAAAGGTTGGGAAAATACTTTGCAGTCAAATGGTCCTAAGAATCAAGCTGGGGTTGCCATCCTAATATCTAACAAAGTAGACTTTAAGCTAAAAGCAAATAAAAGGGACCAAGATTGTCATTACTCACACATCACAGAAAAATTGAACAAGAGAATATTTCAATCCTGAATATTTATGCCTCTAATATAAGGGCACCTACCTATGTAAAAGAAACAATGCTAAAGCTCAAATCCCACATCAATTCTCATACCCTAATAGTGCAAGACTTCAATACACCACTTTCACCACTGGATAGATCAACCACACAGAGACTCAACAGAGAAATAAGGAGTCTATCAGAGGTTATGACACAAGTGGGTTTAATACATATCTACAAAAGTTTCCACCCAAACGCAAAGGAATATGCACATTTCTCAACTCTTCATTGAACTTTCTCTAAAATTGGCCACATAATTGGTCATAAAGCAAATATAAGCAGATACAAAAAAATAAAAATAATCCCTTGTAACATATTGGAACACCAGGGCCTAAAGTTAGAATTCAACAACATCAAAAATCAAAGAAAGCCTACCCAGCTCATGGAAACTAAACATCACTCAGATAAACCACCTCTGAGTCAAACAATATATTAAGAAATTCTACCAGACATTCAAAAAAAAAAAAAAAAAAAAAAAAAACTACTACCATTACTCTTCAAACTATTTCACGAAGTAAAACTGAAGGAATATTGCCAAATTCCTTTTATGAGGCCACAATTACCCTAATTCCTAAGTCACTCAAAGATACAACAAAGAAGGAGAGTTACACAGCAATTTGTCTCATGAATATTGATGCTAAAATTCTGAAAAAAATTTTAGCAAACTGTATACAACAACATATAAAAAAATATCATTCACCATGACCAAGTAGGCTTCATTCCAGAAGTGCAGGGCTGGTTTATCATACAAAAAACCATAAGAGGACTGATCTCTAAGATATATAAAGAGCTCAAAAATCTAGAGCCCAGAAACTTGAATAACCCAATCAAAAAATAGGGTTCAGATCTAAAAAGGGAATTCTCAGTAAAGGAATTACGAATGGCTGAAAGGCACCTGAAAAAGTGCTCATCATGTTTAGCCATCAGAGAAATGCAAATGAAAACAACTTTGAGATACCACCTAACACTTGTTAGATTGGCTAAGATAAAAGACACAGATGACAGCCTATGTTGGAGAGGATGCGGTGCAAGGGGAACACTCCTCCATTGCTGGTGGGAGTGTAAGCTTGTTCAGCCACTTTGGAATGCAGTATGGCAGTTTCTCAGAAAATTGAGAATCAATGTCCCCAAGGACCTAGCAATACCACTTCTAGGTATCTAATGATGCACAGTCATACTCCAAAGGCATTAGCTCAACCTTGTTCATAGCAGCATTATTTGTAATAGCAAGAACCTGGAAACAACCTAGATGTCCCTCAACTGAAGAATGGATTAACAAACTGTGGTACATCTACACAATGGTGTACTACTCAGCAGTAAGAAAAAAATGATATCCTAAAATTTGCAGGCAAATGGATGGACTTGGAAAATATTCTCCTGAGCGAGGTATCACAAACTCAGAAGGATAAGCAGGGGATGTACTCACTCATTAGTGAACTCTAAACAAACAAATGAACAAACAAAAGTAAAGAGCAAAGCATGCCCAAGCTGCCAACCACACCCACTGAACAGCTTGGGACCAGAAACACTTTTGACTGACTCCTTGTATCCCTCTTCCCCTAGAGGAACACCTGACTCAGTCTTGATGTTGGGTGGGGGAAACTGGATTTGCCAGGGGTGGAGTCTGAACTAAGCAATATTGGGTCTGTGGGATGTTGGAACCACCTGCCCATTGGGGGAAGGGGAAATGTGGAGAAGAGTGAATGATCTGATGTGTGGGAGGGGAAGAGACCTTAAATAAGGATAGATAAGAAAAGAAAATATGACTTCCATATTCATAATAATAAAAAAGATGAAAAAAGAAAGACTCTATTTGAAAAATAAAAGAACTGAACATGTCCTAGATAGTATATTCTTCAAGCCATAAGAATTAATTTAGAAGCTAGCAAAGTGCCTTCCCTTTCATCTTAAACCAGTAAATGTAATACAAAAATGAAAAATTTATTAGAACATATATTTTAGTCAAAAATGTATTCATCTTCATACCTAACCTTTAAAAATTAATATTGATATATTGCATATAAATGTAATAATAAGAAAAAAATCAGAAAAGCATGCAGGCTCATGTTTGTAATTCCATCACACAAGAGACTAAATTCATTGGATCACTATGAATTAATGGTTGTACTAAAATTTTAGGTCAGTTTTCCTACAGAGTTAGAATTTGACTTAAAAGAAAAAAAAACTAAACTAAACAAATGAAACTTTAAGATACAAACAACAAAGGTAAAGCAGAAAAGAAACCTTTACTCAGTCAGACTTGAGAAGATTATTCAAACTACATTGTGGGTAAGAAAGGACACAATAACCCAAAGTACATGCCAAAGAATAAGAAGTACTTTCACATGAGTTACAGTTATTACAAGTGAATGATTTCTGGCAGTCTTTTTCTGTTTTTTTTTTTTTTTTTTTTCTATGTTTTTGGGAAAAGCATTTTTTGTACTTGTTTCAAGAAAGAATATCATTAACCAATAGTAGTTAAAGGTACAAGAAATCTAAAAAATAAAATTAGTAATTTATTGTAGAAATTATGGGGATTTTATACAATATAAAGATCAATATTTATTAAAGTGTTTATATAAAACACTCACTGATGCTACACCCTTTAAATTGATTCTGGGGACCTAAAAGCCACACCTCTAAGTCAAGGAAAATAGTGCCTGTATGTGCTTAAGTAAACATTTGTCTTGTACCTTTTTATTTTTTTTTTCCTTTTTTTTTTTTTTAAAACTGGGGAAAAGCTGGAATATGAAAGTTACAGAAAAACAAACCACAGCCATTTCTCACATGCCACTTCTCAAGTCCCTTTAAGAAATCCTTTTCTCTTTCTGCTGCCCGCCAAAGAAGTGTCTGGGAAAACTGATAAACTTCATCTCTTCTCCAGCCCAGCTATTTTTAACTTTTTATTTCCACATTCCTAAAGCTACGATTAAAGATGTAGGTCACCATTCCTTTGACTTCATGGCTTGGCTCTGTGGTTGACTCTCTGATATTCTAGTCTAATTTTATTAAATACCACCATTGCTTGCATTGTTTATTAATAACTAAAACATAAAACTTGAAAAATATAACGCAATGATTCTGTTTTAATTTTTTTCTCCTTTGTCATAGAAATTCTTGCATTTAATTGTTCTATAAAATGTAAGTGCTGATTTTCTATTTCTAAAAAAATACCACTCATATTTTACTAGGATTTAATCTGTTTAATCTGATTCTGTACATTTCTGGGGATTATATGATTTTTATAGCATAAATTACTCCTTTTTTTTTTTCAGTTTTCCAAGCTGTGACTGTTCATTAACTGACCAGATTACAAAAATACCATGGACAACACTTTAGTTCATTCGTCTAATAGGCCTGTTTATCTGGTCTTCCCTGTGGTCAGCATCTTCTCCTTTCACAACATGAGTTTTCTTTTTCTTCATTCCACCTCTTGGAGATGATAATTTCAAGGGCCACAGAAAATTGTTGGATTCTTTGAAGCATTTTCCAATTGTACAGATTTCATGAATTAGATCTTTATGAACATGGTGCCATATTTACACAGTTACCGAACAATCAAGGAATTATGTGTCAAGACAATTTTCTTCTTATTGATTTTGCCATAGCCTTGTTTGTAGATGAGTTAAATTACTGACTTCAAGTTGAGATACCCCCATGCAATGTATGGTTCCAAAATCCTCAGCATGTTAATTGGAGCCTTGTTGAGCTTCACAAGGGTGCCATTGAAGATCTGCCATACACAGAGAAGCTACAGTACTTTTCTGACTTTTGGACTTACACCACTGATACCTCAGAATCTGATGACAAATGCCAAATTTGAATCTGCAGGCACATAGAAGTTTCTATCTTTCCTTTCCATCCTAGCCATCTGAATTTCAGTCTGGTACATGTGCCTTTATTCCTTGTGATAATGCATTGTCTTTTCATAGATAAGCTTCTTCCTTGCCTTTCCAAGTGTCTTCAGGTCAAACTTCTTCCAGAAGGCACTTCACTCTCAACTCTGACAAATTTCTTTGATTTTTCTTAAGGGTTTCTGACATAGCAAGAAATTTCTTTTTCTTATCTGGCATAGCTTCCATGGTTCCAGTCAGAAAAAAAGAAGAGCAGCATGAATTATTCAAATTGTTAATATAGATAATCTTTCTATTTACTTATTCTAAGTAGTTTTAAGAATAAATAAGTAGCTTTAAATTGGGAAGTAAAATTTATTGACAGAAATTTTATAGGCATTATCTTAAGTTGAACCAACAAATTGGTCTCATTTTTATAGTGGAGCACTTATTTAGAAAAATGTAAATGATATTTCTAAGCTAAAATTGTATGGCATCTTCTGATAAATTCACTTTCTTTTTTATTTTTTATTTTGGAGTTTTATTATTTTTTTCTTTTTATATCAAAGTGCATAGTTGTATTTAAATGTGGTATATGACATAAGTATCTGTGTAGGTAACAAGACTGTGGACACTGAAGACAGAGCAGCATCTCTGAAAAAACATATAGTGTCTTACTCTAACCCTGCACAATTTTCAAATTGGAATTGTTTAGATGACTTTAGAGACTATTTTAAGATTTTTGCTTATGGTGATTGAGTTATACAGTTGATTTAAATAAGAATAAGTTCCTCACTTCATACTCAAACATTTAAATGTTCTGTCAACAGGGTGTGAGACTGTTTAAAATAGCTACAGTGGCTAAAACTTAAGGCCCTGTTGAAGGAAGTGTGTTAATAAGAGGTGAGCATTAAGGTTTCAAATGTTAATTTATAGTCCAGTACTTCTCTCTTGGCCTGTACTTCTCTAGTCCTCCTTGCATGTTGTTGTACTCATTTCCTATGTGGAAAAAAAAAACTTCTGAAAGTATAAGCAAGGTCCTAATTAAATGATTCATTTTATAAAAGTTCCCTTAGTTATTGTCTCTTCATATACATAGAACAGTGACCAAGATAATTAGCTCTGCACAACTTTTTACATTTATTCTGTAGTTATCATTGTATTGTAAGCACTCTTTCTCAGTGAGTCATAAGGTAATTTTCTAGACTCCATTTTATTAAAATCTAAAGCTGCATGTTGCCTGGGCTGGCCTAGAGCCCATTGTATAGGCTATAATATGACCATCCTATCTTCACTTCCCAGTACTAAAATTGTTTGTCTTCTTTTTTAAAATTATTTGGTAATTTTACATCATGCACCCCATCAAACTCCATTATCAGACATCTCAGATTCATACTCACTATTATGAACTCCCTATTTATAAAAACGCCCATTCATGCTGCTCATTTACTTACTGGAAAATAATTGAACTCAGCATTATTAGGTTTTATTATGTTTCTGATTATGTTCTTCCCAGCAACAGTTCTCACAGCATTTTGAGGTAGTGCCTTTTTTTTATAGTTTATTATTTGTTTGATACTAATATATTTTGGAATACATTTTAAAGTTCATTAACATATTTTTTAAACAGAAAACAGTTCATTGATATCATTTTTATACACAAGAAAATAAAAATAAAAAATAGGAGCCTACAGTATTTAGAACATTTAATGATAAAATTACAAGCAATAAACAAAATACAAAAGCAATAATATATAATGCATTATTTGTTTTTAAAAATCTAATAAATTTAATAAATTTGTTTTATTTAATAATTGATGATGATATTTAAACATTCTTATTGCAACTTATTTTCCCATGATAATATCAAACTACATTATATATTGTTTAAGAAACAAAATTAAAAAACATAATTTAATAGATTCTAGTGCATATGACCCGACAAGTACCTCAAATCTTGGAAGAGTGTTTTGACAACAGTAGACAATTATTACTACTGTAATTTAGGATTTAATTTTGTTTTGCAGTAAACAAAAGCTTTTTTCAATTAATGTTTAAATGTTTAATCTTGTATTAAACTAGAACTAGGCACCTTCAATTTTTATCAAAATATCAAAATCTTGGGGTAAGTCTAATCAAATAAGTGATAGAACTGTATGACAAAAACTTTAAATCATTAAAAAAATAGACTGAAGAAAATCAGAAAATAGAAAGATTTCCAATGCTCCTGGTTTGGTAGGATCAACATAGTAAAAATGGCAATTTTACCAAAAGCACTCTACAGATTTTATGCAATCTCTATCATAAATCTCAGCATATTTTTTTATAGACCTTGAAAGAACAATTCACAACTTCATGTGGAATAACAAGAAACCCAGGATTGCCATAATAATCCTGTCCAATAAAAAATTTTTATAACACATCACTAGCATTGACTTAAAGCTGCACTATAGAAATATTGTAATTAAAAAAAAATCCTGGTAATGATATAAAAACAGACATTTGGATCAATGAAGACCCCAATTGTCACCCTTATACCTGCACCTGATTTTTCACATAGAGGCCAAAAACATACAATTGAAAAAAGATAGTATCTTCTACAAATGGAGCTGGCATAACTTGGTGGTATTATTTAGAAGACAGCAAATAGATCCATGTCTACCACCTTTCAAAAAACTTAAATCCAAGAGGAATAATGACCTCAACATAAACCCAGTTACACTGAACTTAATAGAAAAGAAAGTGGAAACTATTCTTGCATGTACTGGCACTGGAAACTACTTTCTAAATATAACACCAGTAGTACAGACTCTAAAACCAAGAATTAATAAATTGGATCTCCTGAAATTTACAAGCTTCTGTAAGGCAAAGGTCATGGTCAATATGACAAAATGACAGCCTACAAATTGAGAATACATCTTAAACTAACCCTAATCTTTCAAGGAACAGATCACTAAAATTTATAGAGAATTCAAAACAAAAAAAAACAAAAAAAAAAAATCTAGAGACCAAAAATCAAAATTAACACAATTAAAAATGTGGCTCAAAGCTAAAAAAAAAAAAAAAAAAAGGAATTTTCAACAGAAGGTTATCAAATGGCTAAAAGGAAACTTAAAAAATTGCACAACATACTTAGCCAACAGAGCAACAGAGAAATGCAACTCTAAATAACTTTGAGATACCATCTTACATCTATCAGAATGGTTAAGATCAAAACCACAGATGACAGACTATGTTGGAGGATATGTGGAGCAAGGAAAAAACTCCTCTATTGCTGATGGGATTATAAACTTGTACAGCCACTTTGGAAATTAGTATGGTTGTTTATTTGAAATTTTGGAATCAATCATCCTAATGATCCTTTAATACCACTACTGGGCATATATTTAAAGGATACACATTTCCACCACAAGGTCAACTATGTTCATTACAGCACTATTTGTTATAGTCAGAACTTGGAAAAAAAATTAAGAGGCCCCTTAACTGAAGAATTAATTAATAAGTTGTGATACAATTGCACAATGTAGCACTATTTGGCAGTAAAAAAAAAAAATGACATTCCAAAATTTGCAGGCAAATGAGTGGATTTGTAAAGTATCATACTGAGTTAACATAGGCCAAGATAAATACACAAGATATGTACTCCCTCATAAGTGGATTATAGACATAAAGCAAAGAATATTCATACTGCAATCCACAAAGCTGGATCAGCTAGGAAACAGGAAGGACATAAGAAAGACATTCAGAAATATCCGTGGGAAGGGGAAATAAAGAAGATCTCTTGGGCAAATTGAGATTATAATTGGAAGTAATCAAGAGGTGGTGAGAACATATAATGAGAGATGAAAATGGTTGAGTGAGAGGGAGAAAAAAATGAGTATCTTAATAAAGAGAGTCACTGTGGGGTTAGAAAGTAATGTGGAGCAAAAAAAAAAAAACCTTCAAAAACCCACAAAATATTTCAAGCTAGAACTGTAAGCAATATTATATTATAGAGGGTGCCTAGATAAGACTGTCCTTATGGTCAATCTAATAGCAACCCTAATTGTCATTATATAACCTTCATCCAGCAATGAACAGATGCAGAAACAGAAATTTATTTCTAAAAATTCAAGTTCAAATCTTGGAGCATGAACTGACATTTCATTGCCCATTCTCAACAGATAAACACCTCAGTCAGCCTTAATCCTAAAATGAGAGACTTGAACCTACCTCTACTGTATATACCAGACTTAACTGAACCACCTTCAGACTCATGGCCCTCTTTTGGGAATAGATGAGGGGACTGAGTGGGGAAATTGAGGTAAAACTAGGAGGGACTCAGTGGAAGGTAAAAAGAGGGAGTATTAGAAATGGAAAATTATTTTCAGTAACAAGCAAAAGAAAATTAAGAAAATTTTAGAATTAAAGCTTTATTTTACTGTTTGTACATTCTTTGGGTTTGAAACCCTTATTAAATTTTTGCAGTGAACCCTGATGATGTCTACCTCTGAACTATAAAACCTCTGAAAGAATGATGGTGACTGACAACTATTTTACAAAGAAGATCCCAATAAAATTAGGCTGACAACCACTAACTTGATATTGGTTTCGGGTAATAAATTTTTTAGGCCAATTTCAACTTGACTAGGTGAGATGTTTCAGCCTCACAGACTGCTTTATTTATTACTTGAGACAAAACTTGCATTTTCCAATTATCAGGAGACTGGACAATAAATAATATAGCAACCTATAACAGTCCTTGAAAATTAATTTAATTTTTTAATTTCAGAATTTTCTTTCGATGCTCTTGTCCTCAAAGACCAGAAACCACATTTAAGAACATGAAACCCATATTTTCAAATATAGGTTTGGTTGTTTTTGATCTTTCAATGGGTTATAGATAATTGTCATTATTTAAGATAATTGGTTACAAATTGTAATTGGTAATGATTTTTAAAAATGATAAAACATATTAGATTTAGAGTTCTTGTTTGAAAAAAATTGAAGATTAAAGATACATTAGGATGAAAGGTAGATCACTGAATCTACTTTGAGAAAAGAGAATAGAGATATGATAGAATATAAGGGTAGATTATTGAATACACCTTTGAAAAGCAATTACTAGTTTTAAATAATTTATATTGGATTGGATTTATTCATACTGTATACAAATTAAATATATTGCTACATATTTGAAGTTAATTTAGTTACTGCACATGTTTTTATATTCCTGTTCAAGGTAGCTCACCTAATAATGAAATACAAACAGTTTTTGACAGTTATCATTAACAGCTGATTAGGATATAAAGAAATGTAGGTTAATAGTTATGACAATCAAACTTATAGTCATATTAGATATGTTCTCAGAGACAAGTAAAGATATATTTTAAATAAACAGGTGATTTTTAAACACTTCAGAGGTCTATTTAAAATACTTTAATAACAAATTTTTTATGACAGTGAAGCATATCTGACATCACCAATCCACTTTCTACTAGATGATGGAAATAGAAAAAGATTCATATGGAGTTAGCTTTATTTATGACAAAAGTTAGCCACTGGGTAATAAAGTACCCTTACTTTGACTGCTGATAGTGTGATGTATAATGTAGACAAGCAAAACACATAAGAAAGAATTTCTAGACCTCACCAGGACAAGATAGCCTTTAGGGATATTCTGCTTCATAGAAAATTCTGTCATATATATTAGGCCTGTAGGCCAAAGATGGGTAGGCCAACACAGCATAGAAACCTTGGCTATATTTCTAGGAAGATAATTGTTTCTTTTTTTATATTTTTTGAAGATTGCTAAACTGTACTTTCTGTTAGACCGGTGAATATTATTTACTTCTTGGGTTCCTGAGGAAGTTGAAAATGAGATAGGTATAGTTACTTTTCTAGTAACATGTTCAGAAAAAGAAACTCATTAAGAGATACAAATTGTATAGACAGATGGATGCCTTCCAAAAACAGACTTGTGTCCAGAGTAGGATCAGAGGTGAGCAGATTCCAACTCCTGGACTACCCAGAGAATCTATCCCTGGGGCTGGGGTAACACCCACAGCTCTGATATAATACTCTAGGGAAGCAGACAGACACTAGGCTAAAGCTGGGAGGGATATTACCCAGGAATGCCTATAGACATATAGCAGGAGGAACCTCCCTCATGGGCCCCGCCTCCACGATAAGCTGCCTCATCATAGAGAGATGGACTCCTTTGAAACATAGACACATGTCCAGAGCAGAGTCAGAGAATGTGTAGACCTCATGTTCAAAGCAGACAGGAGACACACCAGCTCCTGAGCCCCAACTGACTAAGACCTGACTAAAAGTGAACCACTGAAGCAATGAGAAGACACCAGTCCAAGAATACCTATAACTATATAAAGAACAACAAGGCAACACCAGAAGAAACTGGTGGTTCCACAACACCAAGACCTAAACAGAACAATGAAGAGAAAACAGAAGAAAACAATAACAAAAACACCTTTATAAAGATTATAGAAGGCTTAAAAAGGGATATAAATATTTCCTTAAAGAGTAAAATATAAACAAATAATTGGAAGAGATGAGCAAAACTAAAAAAAAAAAAAACAAGAGAAGAAAAACCAAAAAATGAAAGAGACATTCCAGGAACTAAAAAGTAAAATAGAACCAAAAAAGAAGGCACAAAATGTAGCAATGGTTGAAGTAGAAATTCTGAAAAATAAAACTGGACTACAGATATAAACCTAACCAACAGAAACCAAGAAATGGAAGAGAGAATCTTTGAAGCAGAACACTCAATAGCGAAAAAAGATACATCAGTCAAAGAAAACACTAAGACCAAAAAAATCATAACACAAAACATTTAGGAAATTTGGAACACCATAAATAGTCCAAACCTGAGAATAATGAGAATAAAAGAAGAAGAATACCTACCAGCTCAAAGGTACAGATAATGTATTCAATAAAATAATAGAAGAAAACCTTTCCCTATCTAAAGAAAACAATGCTTATATAGATACAAGAAGATTACAGAACAACAAATATATTAGACCCCTCAAAAAACCCCACTCACCACATAATAATCAAGCCACAAAACATATGGAAAAAAGAAAAAAAAATCAAGAGCTACAAAAGAAAAGGCCAACATGCCTATAAAGGCAGGTACATCAGAATAATATCAGAGTACAAAATGGAAACAATAAAAGCAAGAAGGTCCTGGTCAGAAGTTATACAGACACTAAAAGGGCATGGCTCACAGACCAGACTACTATGTCCAGCAAAACTATCAATCACCATATATACTGTAAGTAAGATATTTCATGACAAAATCAGTTTTAAACAATACCTATCCAAAAATCTGGCACTTCAGAAAAAAAACTAGAGGAACAAGTCCACCCTAAGGATCACAGGTACACCCATGAAATTACAGAAAATTGATAATCTCACCCAAAAAAGCCCAAAGAAAAGAAATACACACAACCCACCACCAAATATAACAGGAAATAACAACAGTGGTCTTTAATATTTGCTAATGTCAATGGACTCAATTCCCTTATAAAAAGGCACATCTTAATATAATGATACAAAAACAGACACTGTCTTTCTGATTCATGCAATACACACACTACAACCTTAAAGACAGACACAGGCTGAGAGTAGAAGTTTGGGAGAAGATATTCCAATAAAACAACCCCAAGAAGAAAGCTAGTGTTGCCATCTGAATATCTAACAAAATAGGCTTTAAACTAAAATCAATTAAAAGAGACCAAGAAAAACATTACTTATTTATCTCAAAAAAAATTGTTCAAGATGATATCTCAAAAATGAATGCCCCTAAAATAGGGCCACCTACATATATAAAAGAAACACTGCTAATGCTTAAACCTCACATCAAATTCCACATTCTAATAGTGAGAGGCTTCAATGCCCTACTTTACCCTTGGATCAGTCAAACAGACAGAGACTCAACAAAGAAATATGGGGTCTCACAGAGGTTTTAATGAAAATGGACTTAATAGATATTTATAGAAACTTCTACCAAAACATAAAGAAATATACGTATTTCTAAACACCACATGGAACTTTCTCTAAAATTGACCACATAATTGGTCATAAAGCATCATATTTGCTTTATAAATGGAAAAAATGAAAATAATCTCTTGTATCATATCAGACCATCATGGTCTAAAGTTAGAGCTTGGCAACATCAAAATCACAGAAAGCCTATCAACTCATGGAAACTAAACCTCACTCAACTGAACCACCTCTAGGTGAAGAAAGAAATTAAAAAAAAAAAAAGTCTTCCAGGAATTTAAAGATAATGAATCCACTACATACTGAAACTTATGGGATACATTTAAAGCAGTCTTGAGAGAAAAAGCAGAAGATATCTATATGAAATCTCTAGAGAAATCCCACACAAGAGAATGAACAGCTTAAAGCCTTAGAACAATTAGAAGCAAATTCACCTAGAAAAAATAGAAGGCAAGAAATAGTCAAACTTAGAAGTGAAATCAATACAATTGAAACAAAAGAACAATATAAAGAATCAATAAAACAAAAATTTCTCTCTTTGAGAAAGGCAACAAGATAGATAAACTCTTACCCAAACTAAATGAAAAGCAGACAGAGAGTATCCAAATCAACAAAATCAGAATTGGAAAGGGAACATAACAACAGATCCACAGGAAATACATATAATTATCAGGTCAGACTTTGAATATCTTTATTTAATAAAAACAGAAAACCTAGAAGACATGGACAGCTTCTGGGACAGGTACCACTTACAAAAATTAAATCAAGATCAAATTAAAGACCTAATCCGACCTATAATGGCAAAGGAAATTGAAGCTGTCATTAAAATCCTCTTAAGTAAAAAGTCCCCAGGTTCATATGGTTTCACTGTAGAATTTGTTCAGACATTCAAATAATATGAATACCAATATTCCTCAACCTGCTCCACACAGTAAAAATTGAAGAAATATTGCCAAACTATTTTTATGCGTGAGCAAAAACCCTAATACCCAAGTCACTCAAAGACGCAACAAAAGAAAAAGAGAATTACAGACCAATTACCCTCACTAATATTGATACAAAAAAATTTCAACAAAATTCTGGCAAAGTGAATATAAGAACATATAAAAAAATCAAGCACCATAATCAAGAAGGCTTCATCCCAGTAATGTAGGGATGGCTCAACACACAAAAGACTGTGATCTTCATTCATCATATGAACAAATTGAATGAAAAAAATCACATGATCATATCAGTAGGCAATGAAAGAGCCTTTCACAATATCTAACAGTTCTTTACAATAATAGTTCTGGAGAGATCAGGAGTACAGATAAAGTAACTAAATATAATAAAGATGATTTTGAAGAACACAACAACCAACATCAAACTAAATGGAGAAATACTCAAAAGAACTCAACTAAAATCAGGAACTAGAAAAGGCTACTGCCTCTCTCCTTATCTATTCAATATTAGTCTTGAAGTTTTAGCTAAGTCAACAAGAAAAGAAAAGGAGATTAAGGGAATTCAATTTGCAAAAGTAGAAATAAATCTATCTATATTTGCAGATGACATGATTTTATACACCAGTGACTCACAAAATTCTACCTGGGAAATTCTACAGTGGATAAACACCTTTAGCAATATAGCAAGATGAAATATTTACTCAAGAAATTCAGGAACCATCCTATGTACTAAAAATCAAAATGCTGAAAAAGAAATAAGGGAAACATCACTCTATTTAAATGCTGCAAATAGCATTAAATATCTTGGAGTAACTATAACCAAAGAAGTAACAGATCTATTGGATAAAAACTTTATGTCACTGAAGAAAAAATTTAAGAAGATATCAGAAAATAAAAAATATCTGCCATGTTCCTGAATATGTAGGAGCAACATAGTAAAAATGGCAATTTTACCAAAAGCAATCTACAAATACAATTTACTGCCCATCAAAATCTCAACAAAATTTTTTTTACAGACCATTAAGGAACAATACTCAATTTCATTTGGAATAACAGGAAAGCCAGGTTTGCCAAAACAATTTTGTTCAACAAAAGAACCTCAGGAGGCATCACCATCCCCAACTTCAATTATACTATATAGCTACAGTATTAAAAACAGCCTGGGATGGGCTTAAAAACAGACTTGTGGATCAATGGAATTGAATTAACAATCCCGACATAAACCCAAAAACTTATGAATACCTGATCTTTGACAAACAGGCCCAAAATACTCAGTGAAAAAAGATAGTATCTTTAACAAATGGTGTTGGCATAGCTGAATGGCAGTATGTAGAAAAATACAAATAGATCCAAGCCTATCATCCTACACAGAACTCAAATCCAAGTGGATCAAAGACCTCAACATAAGCCTGGGAACACTGAACCTGATAGAAAAGAAAGTGGAAAATACCCTCCAATGTATTGACACAGGTGACCACTTTCTAAATATAACACCTGTAATACAGACACTAAGAACAACAATCAATGAGTAGGTCCTCCTGAAACTGAGAAGCTTTTATAAGCCAGAAACACAGTCAATATGACAAAATGACAGCCTACAGAATAGAAAAAGTGACAGAAAACTGATCTCTAAAATACATAGAGAACTCAAGAAACTAGAGCAGAAAGCCATTAATAACCCACATAAAAATGACATTCATAACTAAAAAGAATTTTCACAGGAGAATTACAAATGGCTGAAAGGCACATGGAAAGTCCTCAACATCTTTAGCCATCAAAGAAATTCAAATCAAAACAACTTTGAGATACCTGTCAGAATGTCTAAGATTAAAAACACACATGACAGCCTATTCTGGAGAGGGTATGGAACAGGGGAACACTCCTCCATTGTTGATTTGCATATAAGCATGTTCAGTCACTCTGTATTTGCAATATGGCAATTTCCCAGAAAACTGGGAATCAATCTCCCCAAGTATCCAGCAATACCACTACTGGGCATATACCTTAAAGATACACATTTACATCCCCAAAACATTAGTTGAACTATGTTCACAATAGCATTATTCATAATAGTAAGAACCTGGAAACAATGTAGATGTCACTCAAGTGGATAACAGATGAACAAACTGTAGTACATCTACACAATGGAATACTACTCAGCAATAAAAAAAAATACTATCTTAAAATTTATAGGCAAATAGTTGTACCTGAAGAATATCTTCCTGAATGAGATATTACAAACCCAGAAAGATAAGCAGAAGATTTATTCACTCATTAGTGGACTTTAAACAAATATAAATAATGCCCAAGCTGCAAACCACAACCATGGAACAGTTTGGGATCTGAAGTACCTTCGACTGGCACCCATTCCCTCCAGAGGAAAACCTGACCCAGTCTTGATATTGGGATGAGGAAATTGTACTTTTCTGGAGTGGATGCAGAGGTAGGACACCTTGGGACATCCTGACCTTTCTGGGAGGAGACGAGGAGATGGGAGGGATAGAATCTGAAAAACTCAAATGGAGAATTTTAAAGAAACGTGTCCAGTGATATAAGGATTCTGGGTGTTTCAAACTTGGGGTTCACTGGGGAAGCTGGATGAGTGTATAGGGGTCTGGAGCTGGCAGGTTGAGCAGGGAGCAAAAGAAACAAGGAACAGGCTAGAACAGCTCGATAAATCTGCACTCAGGCAAAATGTGGTGGTTAGTTCCTACTTTAGCTAAAAAAAAAAAAAAAAATTTTCAATTAGAAGTATGGGGTAGGTTGGCATGATGAAAAATAAGTGGGTAATAGGGATATTCTTGAAAATGCAATTAAGTGATAGTGGCTGGTGAGGCTGGAATTGTTTGATTTCTACCCTAACAATAAAGGATAGAAAGAGAAATATAACCCCCAAACTCCTGCAGGACCGAGTATGTGGCTCCTTGTGTTCACAAGGGAAGAGATGACACTATATAACTTCCCTAGTCTCCCTTTTTATAATGACAGTGGTTGGGATAGGGCAGACCTGGCAACAATCAACCTTTATTTTTTCTTTTTTATTATTATGAACAAAGAAGTCACACTTTCTATACTTGTATGTCCCTATTCAAGTTCACTTCCCCCTCCCACCACATCAAGTCATTCTCTTTTCTCCACAACTCCCCATTCCCTCTCTGGGCAGGCAGCAGGCAGTCCCAAGGTCCTGCTGTCCAAATATTGCTAAGACCAGCCTCCACTCCTGGCAGATCCAGTTTTCTCCCCACAGCCTCAAGACTGAGTCACGTGTTCCTCTAGGGGGAATGGGATTCAAGGAGTCAGTCCAAGGTGTTTCCGATCCCAAGCTGTTTAGTGGTTGTGGCTTGCAGCTTGGGCATACTTTGCTTCTTTCTTGTTTGTTGGTTGGATTGTTTAGAGTCCACTAATGAGTGAATACATCCCCTGCTTATATTTCTGGGTTTGTGATAACTCGATCAGGAGGATATTCTCCAAATCCATCCATTTGCCTATAAATTTTCGGATATCATTTTATTTTATTTTTTTTATTTCCACTTTCTTTTAATATAAAATCAAATCTTATACATGGAAGCCTCATACACAAACATTTTTAAATATTAGACAACTTACTGTTTCCTGTGAACAGCCTTCCCCCAAATACTAGAAAGTTTCACAACTGATATAAGGCTTGCAAACTTAATCTTCTTGGGTATAATCCATCTGATAGTAGGTTTTCTATCCAGGTTTAGCCTGTGGGATATGTTCTCAGAAAACACCTGTGATTTGTTTTCTTTAATCTTCTAGAAAATGAGGAGGTTCCTGTTTGTTTCTTTTAATGTATTTTTTCTTTTTTTTTCTTATTCTTCTTCTTATTATTATTATGAACAAAGAAGAAAAACTTCCTATCCTTGTATATCCTTATTCAAGGTCCCTTCCCCCTCCCACCAGATCAAGTCATTCTCTCTTCGCCACAACTCCCCATCCCTTCCCTGGGCTGCCAGCAGACAGTCCCATGGTCCCACTGACACAATATTGCTTAGTTCAGTCTCCACTCCTGGCAGAGCCAGTTTTCTCCACCCTCCCTCAAGAGTGAGTCAGGTGTTTCTCTAGGGGGAGTGGGATCCAAGGGGTCAGTCCAGGGTGATTCTGTTCCGAAGCTGTTCAGTTGTTGTGGTTACAGTTGGGCATGCTTTGCTTTTTTCTTGTTTGTTTGTTTGTTTAGAGTCCATTAACGAGTGGGTACATCTCCTGCTTATCGTTCTGAGTTTGTGATAGCTCGCACAGGAGAATATTCTCCAAGTCCATCCATTTGCCTGCAAATTTTAGGATATAATTTTTTCTTACTGCTGAGTAGTACTCCATTGTGTAGATGTACCACAGTTTGTTAATCCATTCTTCAGTTGAGGGACATCTAGGTTGTTTCCAGGTTCTTGCTATTACAAATAACGCTGCTAAGAACATAGTTGAGCTAATTCCTTTGGAGCAAGACTGTACATCTTTATGGTATACACCCAGAAGTGGTATTTCTGGGTTCTTGGGGAGATTGTTTCTCAATTTTCTGAGACTGCCATACTGTATTCCAAAGTGGCTGTACAAGCTTACACTCCCACCACAATGGAGGTGTGTTTCCCTTGCTCTGCATCTTCTCCATCATAGGCTGTCCTCTGTGTCTTTTATCTTAGCCAATCTAACAGGTGTCAGGTAGTATCTCCACGTTGTTTTGATTTGCATTTCTCTGATGGCTAAAGATGATGAGCACTTTTTCAGGTGCCTTTCAGCCATTCGTAATTCTTCTGCTGAGAATTCTCTTTTTACTTCTGAACCCCATTTTTTGATAGGGTTATTAAAGGCTTTGGGCTCTAGATTCTTGAGTTCTTTATATATCTTAGAGATCAGTCCTCTATCACTTATAGGGTTGGTGAAAATCTTTTCCCATTCTGTAGGCTGTCATTTTGTCCTATTAACACTGTCATTGGCTTTATAGAAACTTCTCAGCATCAGGAGATCCCACTTATTTGTTGTTGATTTTAGTGTCTGTGCCACTGGTATTATATTTAGGAAGGGATAGCCTGTGCCAATTCATAGAAGTGTATTTTCCACTTTCATTCTATCAACTTTAAGGTGGCTGGGTTTATATTGAGCTCTTCAATCCCCTTGGAGATGAGTTTTTTCCAGGATGACAGGCTTGGATCTATTTGCATTTTTCTATACATTACCATCCAGCTATGCCAACACAATTTGTGAAATATACTATCATTTTTCTATTGAATATTTTGGGCCTCTTCATAGAAGAATAGGTGGTCCTAGGTTTTTTTGGTTAATGTCTGTATCCTCAATTCTTTTCTATTGATCCACAGGTTGGTTTTCATGCCAGAACCAGGCTGTTTTTATCACTGTAGCTCTATAATATAAATTGAAGTCAGGAATGCTGATGTCTCCTGAGGTCCTTTAGTTGAGCAAAATTGTTTTGGAAATCCTGGCTTTTCTGCTATTCCAAATGAAATTGAATATCATTCTTTCAAAGTCCAAAAATATTGTGTTGTGATTTTGATGGGCAGTGCACTGAATCTGTAGATTGCTTTTGGTAGAATTGCCATTTTTACTAAATTGATATTACCTATACAGGAACATGGGAGAGTTTTCCATTATTTGATATCCTCTTCAATATCTTTCTTTAGTGATTTAAAATTTTTGTCAAATAGATCTGTTAGTTGTTTGGTTATAGCTACTCCAAGTTATTTAATATTATTTGCAGCTATTATGAAGGATAATGTTTCCTTTATTTCTTTTTTCAGCTCTTCTATCTTTAGTGTATAGAAGGGCTACTGATTTCCTTGAGTTAATCTTGTATCCTGCTGCATTTCTGAAGGTGTTTATCAGCCATAGCAGTCCCTTGGAAAAATTTTGTGGGTCACTTATGTGTACAATTATATCATCTGCAAATAGAGATATTTTCAATTTCTTTTCCAATTTGCATCTCCTTAATCTCCTTTCATTCTCTTATTGCTATAGCTAAAACTTTGAGAACTATATTGAATAGATAAGGGGAGAGAGTACATCCTTGTCTAGTTCCTGGTTTTAGTGGGATTCCCTTGAGTTTTTCTCCATTTAGTTTGATACTTGCTGTCAGCTTCTTTTAAATCACCTTTATTATATTTCAGTATTCTCCCTGTATTCCTGATCTCTCCAGGGTTTAAATAATAAAGGAGTGTTGGATTTTGTCAAAAGCATTTTCAGCATCTAAGGATATGATCATGTGTTTTTTTTTCCCTTTAGTTTGTGTACATAATGAATCACGTTTATGGTTTTCCATATGTTAAAAAAGCCCTACATTTCTGAGATGGAGCCTACTTGGTGGTGGTGGATGATATTTTTTATACATTGTTGTAAACAGTTTGCTAAAATTTTGTTGAGAATTTTTAGCATCAATATTCATGAGGGAGATTGGTCTATATTTTTCCTTCTTTGTTGTGTCTTGAGTGGTTTGGGTTTTAGGGTAATTGTGGCTGCATAAAAAGAATTTGGCAATATTTTTTCAGCTTCTACTGTGTGAAGTAGTTTGAGGAGTAATGGTAGTAATTTTTCTTTGAATGTCTGGTAGAATTCGGCACTGAAACCATCTGGACTTGAGCTTTTATTTTGGGTGAGTCATTTAATGACAGGTTCAATTCCCTTAAGGGTTATAGGCCTGTTTAGGTAATTAATCTGATTTTCATTTAATTTTGATAGATGTTACCTGTCCAGAAAGCTGTCCATTTCTTCTAGGTTTTCCATTTTTGTGGTATACAGATTTTCAAAGGGTGATCTGATAATTCTCTTGATTCCCTGAAGGTCTGTTGCTATGTCCCCCTTTTCATTTCTGATTTTGTTGATTTGGACAATCACTTTCTTTTTTTGATTAGTTTGGCTAAGGGCTTATCTATCTTGTTGACTTTCTCAAAGAACCAACTCTTAGATTCATTGATTCTTTGTATTGTTCTTTTTGTTTCAATTGTATTGATTTCAGCTCTAAGTTTGATTATTTCCTGCCGTCTAATCTTTCTAGGTGAGTTTGCTAGTGATTGTTCTAAGGCTTTCAGCTGAGCTGTTAGTTCTCTAGTGTGGGATTTCTCTAGGTTTTTCATATGGTCATTTAGTGCTATGAATTTTCTTCTTAATACTGCTTTCATTGTGTTCCACAAGTTTGGATATATTGTGGATTCATTTTCATTAAATTCTAGGAAGACTTTGATTTCTTTTTTATTTTCTTCCTTTACCCAAAGATGGTTCAGCTGAGTGATGTTTAGTTTCCATGAGTTGGTAGGCTTTCTTTGATTTTTGATAAGTTTGAACTCTAACTTTACGCCCTGGTGGTCTGATATTTTATAAGAGATTATTTTCATTTTTTTTGTATCTGTTGATATTTCCTTTATGACCAATTGTGTGGTCAATTTTGGAGAAAGTCATATGAGGAGCTGAGAAATATGTATATTCCTTTGCATTCTGGTGTAAGCTTCTGAAGATATCTATTAAATCCATTTGCATGATAACCTCTTGTAGACTCCTTATTTCTCTGGTGAGTCTTTTTCTGCTTGACTTATCCAGGGTTGAAAGTGGGGTATTGAAGTCTCCCATTCTTAAGATGTGAGAATTGATGCGAAATTTTAGCTAAAGCAGTGTTTCTTTTACATAGGAAGTTGCTCTTATATTATGGGCATAAATATTCACGATTGAAATCTCCTTTTGACCAATTTTTTTTCTGTGATGAATAAGTAATGACCATCTTGGTCCTTTTTAATTGCTTTTAGCTTAAAGTCTACTTTGTTAGTTATTAGGATCACAACTCCAGCTTGTTTTTTAAGACCATTTGACTGAAAAATCCTTTCACAACCCTCTACTCTAAGCCTGTGTCTATCTTTGTGGTTGAGGTGTGTTTCTTGTAGGCAACAGAAGGCTGGCTTCTGTTGTATGCATCTTTCTTTTGTGTGTCTTTTTATAGGAGAATTGAGTCCATTGATATTAAGTGATATTAGTGATCACTGATTGATATTTTCTGCTATTTTTGGTGCTAACTTGTGAATATTTCTTTTCTCTGGAGTATTCTTCTGTGGGTTTATTGATTGTGGTTTCCTGGTTGTATCTGGGGTCCTTAGGTTGGAGTTTTTCCTCTAATACTTCAAGTAGTGCTGGTTTGGTAGAGAGACATTGTTTCAGTCTGACTTTGTACTGAAATATCTTGTTTACTCCATCTATGGTGATTGATAATTTTGCAGGGTATAGTATTCTAGTTTGGCAGCCATGCTCTTTTAGCGTCTGTATAACTTTTGGCCAAGCCCTTCTGGCTTTCATCATTTTCATTGAATAGTCAGGCATTTTCTGATGGGTCTTCCTTTATCGATAAGTTGGCCCTTTTCTTTTGCAGCTCTTAATTTTTTTCTTTGTTCTGTATTATTTGTGGCTTGGTTATTATATGGCGTGCTGAAATTTTTTGGGAGTCATATCTATTTGGTGTTCTATAAGCTTCTTGTGTCCTTATAGGCATTTCCTTCTTCAAATTAGGAAAGTTTCCTTCTGTGATTTTATTAAATACATTATCTGTGCCTTTGAGCAGTATTCTTTTTCTGCTATTCCTATTGTTATCAAGTTAGGTCCTTCCATGGTGTCCCACATTTCCTGAACATTTTGTGTTAAATATTTTTTTGTTTTAGTATTTTCTTTCACTGATATGTCTATTTGAGCTACTGAGTCTTCCACTCAGAGATTCTATCTTCTATCTCTTGTACTCTGTTGGTTATGCATGTATCTGTGGTTCTATCTTTTTTCTTCAGGTTTTCTATTTCAATCTTTGCCTCATTTTGTGCCTTTTTATTGATTCTATTTCAGTTTGTAGTTCCTGGCATGTTTCTTTCATAGATTTGTTCATCTCTCCCAATTTTCTGATTTCATTTTCTTCTATTACTTTAAGGGAATTTTTCATATCTTCTTTGAGAGCCTCAATGATCATCATAAAGGTATTTTTGGTATTGCTTCCTTCTTTTTCCTATTCATTGCTCAGTTCATGTCTTGTATTTGTAGGACTGCCACTTTCTTCTGGTGTTACCTTTTTTTTCTTTATATTATTATATATTTTTGTACTGGTGTCTGTTCATGGTTTCAGTGGTTCATGAATAGTTGGCTCCTGGTCAGTTGTGGCAAGTGGGCTTATGTGTCTCCTGTCACCTCTAAAAAAGGGGTCTACTCAATATCTAACTCTGCTGTTGGCAGGGGACTGAATTTCCAGTCCTCACTCCTTCTCTGTTTGAGAATTTGGAGGTGGGGTGGCTGCACATGTTCCCTTGTCTTAGCAGCAGCTGGGGGGGTGGGAACCTGACAGCCAAAGTTTATCTCTGTCTGCTAGAGAGTGTTCGGGGACATGCTCCACCGACAGCTCCTGGTCCCCGAACCGGGACTCAACCAGATCAAAATTTTCCCTGGCAGGAATCAGGCACTGGGGCCTGCTGATCCCACCTCACCTTTAGGCAGACCCTGAGTCTGGCTTTCAGAGTCCTCAGTCCTTCTCTGTTCGAGCAGTTGGAGGCAGGGTGGCTGTGCAAGTTCCCTTGTCTTCCCAGCAGCTGGGATGGGCCCTGACATCCAAAGTTTATCTCTGTCTGCTAGGGAGTGTGTGGGGATATGCTCCACAGACAGCACATGGTCGCAATCAACCTTTCACAGCCTTAGAGATCAACTAGGTAATGGTCCATGTGTAATGTTCTCCTCTTATGTGGGGCTTGGAAACAGTCACTTATACCAGCATTTCCCTTGATGACACCTAGGACAAAGCCTAAACAGCTTCCATGGTGCTAGCCTAGAGCAAGACCAGTAGCTGAGTTGACTACACTTATAGCACACACTGAGAAGTCTACGTCTGTTTGCCACAGGAGGAGGTTAAGGAAATGGCAGATGACTTTTTCTAGAAGGAAGTATCTTTTTTGAATTTTTATCTCTCCTGTGATATCCATTAAAGCCAGCACTAAGATTTCTGCTTGTGGAGTCAGTGTCCCTTCTCAAAGTCTAAGTTTAACTCTGATGTTGGGATAGTTCTGGGTAAAAAATCATGAGAAGTTTCTTTCCCTCAGTACTCTCAGGATTTTAGTTAGTATATTGGGAGACCATATTTGTGAGGCATTAAAAAACTGAGTTGGATTCTTATATTTATCTTGTATTCTCTTGCATTTTTGTCAGATCCAAGTCATGACACCAAAATGTTGCTTTTGCATGTAAGATCAGACATACACACACTAGCAGAACCACACGAGAGTTTTCTCAGGAGAGTTTCAAAACAAGAACAGGAGAAGTGAAGCAGAAGAGAAAAGAGAGAAATTTCCATGTGGCAGACCTCTTTTAAGAGAGCTGGTAGGCACAAATTTACGCAGCCATGCCTAGGGGGAATACTCTCTGTAAGCAGCATGTTCTCCAAGTATTGTATTGGTTTTACCACATGGCTGCTACATGCCAGAAATTCTTATTAATGTTGAGTTCACCACAAGGTATGCCAGGAATCCTTACAAATACAAGTTAGATAAAAAGTGAATTAGATACAATTATTTGGACTTATCAAAACAGAATAAATAATAAAATGTTGTCTTTAAATTATCACTTGGCAGGATATACTGTGTACCTGTAAATAGGCTGGCACTTTGGAGCCCATTTCCTGCAAAGGAGTGCCTAACCTAGCCTTAATAATATGATGAAAATTTGGACCTGCCTGAAGAGGATGTGCCATGCTGAGGTGATCCACCTTGAGAGCTCCTATTCATTTTGGGGAGGGAATTGGAGGATGGAGTAGAGGAAGGCTGAAGACAAAATGGGAGGGGTTGGGAACAGGGATAAATAGGTGACCAGGGAGACACATGGTTAAAAAAAAAAAGAAAGAAAGAAATCCTTTTTAATAATAAAAGAAAAAAATTGAAAATTGTCACTTGTTAATGGACTTGACATTACTGATATAACAATTGCTTTTATATATTTTATATAGTTATTATATACTATATGTAGCTTTTTATCTTATATTATATGTTATAAAAGTTATAGTCTTTTTATTTTGTTACACAAAGGTATATGTTGTGATATATTATATAGTAAAGTAGTCCAAAATATAAGAGGGCAGTGTTTCAGAGATAAGGCAAGAAGATAGAAAGTGGCAATTCAATCTTTTCACTTTAGAGGCAGAGAGCTCTCTGAGTCTAGGTGAGTTTAAAGCCCAACAGATAGGCAGTGGTGGCACACACCTTTGATTCTAGCTTGCAGAATGTTGTACCAAAAAATAAGATAGCAAGTTCTAGGGGGACAAGTTAGAAGATCAGCTTTCCCTGTCACTTCCTTGATTGGCTAATGAGAGAAAAGTTTTAGAATCATAAGATTTGTAGAGACAATCTTTTTTGTGGAGACAATCATGAGAAGATGACTAGGTGAAAAGTGACTTTGATTTATTTATCTCTCTGCTATTTCAGCTTTTTTTTCCAATATCTAGCTCTAGATGTTTTTTTTTGTAATACCAAATAGAGTTTGTGCAATGATGTCTTACTTTTCCATCACATTAAAGAATGTGAAAAGGCTTTGATGGGTTTATGAACAACAGCATTCAAAATGAAGAAGCCACAGATTTGAATGTTGCCTTTCTTCCTCCCTAAAAGATTTTATAGAGCATTTATTCCAGAGGTGCCTTCATCAGTTGTGGGGAATGAGAAAATCATAAATATGAAAGTGAGTCCTGAAGGACAATAGCAATTCTTCATTATGTTTCTAAAATTTGAGAAGTGAACGTTAGTGCCTGTAGCCTTTTAACAATGAATGCTCAAATGTGTGATGAAGCAAATCTAACTATATTCTATCATGCCTTACCAAATTCTTCTCAGGTGAACTTTTGCATTTTTGCTGGTTTTAGGACTCATTTGACAAAAATAGTGTACCAGTTTCCTCACTGTCTAGGTGTTTTAGAAAGTATAATTGAGAATCAAATAAACTTATTTTTGTAATTATTACATTACAATAGTATTTTTTATTACAGAAAATAAAAAGAACAATGGAGCTGAACAAGTATTGAAAGATAACCAGGTAAAGAATTTCAGAACCATCCCAGCGCTCTCTGGGGCAGGGGCAGGTGGACTCTGTCCCTGACCACTTCCACGGCTCCTGCTGAAGGAAACCCCGCCACGACCTCAAACTGAGCGAACCAACTGCAGGGGTCTCCGAGGGGTGGATTCGGACCCCGCCCAGAGGTCAGGAGGGAGCTAGAGGCCTCAGTGACTATATCCCAGCCTGGGAGGGAGAGTTGAGCTCCCATTGTTTCTGGTTCCACTTCCGGGACCCAGCACTGGCTGCAGAATCCCAGCTCTCTCTGGGGCAGGGGCAGCTGGACTCTGTCCCTGACCACTTCCACGGCTCCTGCTGAGGGAAACCCCGCCATGACCTCGAACTGAGCGAACCAACTGCAGGGGTCTCCGAGGGGTGGATTCGGACCCCGCCCAGAGGTCAGGAGGGGGCTAGAGGCCTCAGTGCCTATATCCCAGCCTGGGAGGGAGAGTTGAGCTCCCATTGTTTCTGGTTCCACTTCCGGGACCCAGCACTGGCTGCAGAATCCCAGCTCTCTCTGGAGCAAAGGGCAGGTGGACTCTGTCCCTGACCACTTCCACGGCTCCTGCTGAGGGAAACCCCGCCACGACCTCGAACTGAGCGAACCAACTGTAGGGGTCTCTGAAAGACAGAATCAGACCCTGACCAGAAAGGTGACAGGAGGCATACAAACCCGAGTGCCACAACTGACCAGGACCCATCTAATCATGAACCACTGAAGCCATG
>PVIH01019958.1:9068-33996 GCA_004025045.1 Sigmodon hispidus | reverse complement strand
GAAGAATGGATTAACAAACTGTGGTACATCTACACAATGGAATACTACTCAGCAGTAAGAAAAAATGATATCCTAAAATTCACAGGCAAATGGATGGATTTGGAGAATATCCTCCTGAGCAAGGTATCACAAACTCAGAGAGATAAGCAGGGGATGTACTCACTCACTAGTGGTCTCTAAACAAACAAACAAGAAAAAAAGCCAAACATGCCCAAGTGGCAAACCACAACCACTGAACAGCTTGGGATCAGAAACACCCTGGACTGACCCTTCAAACCCCAGTCCATCTATAGGAACACCTGGCTCACTCTTGAGGGAGGGGGGACAAAACTGGATTTGGCCAGGAGTGAAGACTGATCCAAGCATTATTGGGTCAGTGGGACCATAGGACTGTCTGCTCCCTGCCCAGGGAGGGGATGAGGAGTTGCAGAGAAGAAAAATGACCAGATGTGGTGGGAGGGGGAAGAGACCCTGAATAAGGATATACAGGGATGGAAAAAAAAAATTCAGAGGGAAAGCTGAACACAAAGTAAATATATGTGTAGCAATCTTATTTGCATTTCCACCCTTGATAAGCCATGCTTATGATTCTTATCCTCTGTATAGTTATTGTTAACTCTTCCGCATTTTAAATTCTTTTTACTGTTTTTTTTTTGATAAATACAAAATAAAGAAGGAAAAAAATAAAATAAAAAAGAAAATGTTATGAGTAACAAGGATACAAAATTCTCAACCAATTTTTCTCAAAAATTGAAAGTGTTAAATACATGAGTAAAATAGCAAATTGTAATTCTTAGCAAAAATTGTTAATTAACAAAAATGAATTCACTAGAGTAAAATTTCTTTAGCTTCTTTTGTTAAATATGTAATTGACAACATTACTAGACTTAGTAATGTGAAAAAATTTCAATAAGAGGGATAAATACAGCTATTAAAAAACAGAAATAGCTGTTTATTTTTCTGTTAATTTTTATGATCTACTCAATAGAGACAGAATGAAATAGTTGAAATTAAATCAAAATGTAACTTTGTATAGGAATATAAGTTTATAAAAGAGTCAAAAGTGTTTCCAAAAGCCATCAACTCAGGGTACTAGAGGGGATGTAATGAGCCAGAAGAAAATATGTAATAGCATTTTCATAATGTATAACTACTTTAAATGTCAGAATGGTTTCTCTAGTTGTTTTTATGCTACTGGTCAAACAGAAACAAAGAAAAGAAAGATGTAAGTGGAATTGGTACATTAAAATATCAAGAAAGTCAGTAAATGTCATAGAATTTTTCTAATGCAGATAGTAAAAAAGTGGCCTGAAGAATAAAATGGTAAAGGAGGAAAGCTGATACAAAACCAAATGATCATAATGACACCTCTCCCCCCAAGATAAAGAGACAAGTAGAAAAAATACAGGGCTATTATTAAGTTTAGGTAGTCTACTATTATCATACAAGTTGGCATAAAATAAACCTCACTTACTCTTAAATATATTAAAACCTTTCTGGGATAAATGTTCAGAAAATCATGTATTTGTCACTTTTAACTTACCACTGGTAAGTACATAATCTCTTTGAGGTTATAATGATTTTAAATAGTAGCTTAAGCATCCCTTATGAACTTAAGCCTGAGAAGTTTTAGGTCAAGTGTGGAGAAGTTACTAGAAATGTGATAAAACAAGGATGATGACAGTAATTGGTTTATTCAGATAAATTCAAAGTTATAATTATACTGAATAAATATAACTATTCTGCAGTCTAATTCTAATAGTGATTATTTCTAGCATTTATCTATTAGTGTTCTTAATGTAGTTTAAAAATTATTTTGTATGCCATTCATTGCCTCACAAGTACACAGTAATATGTATAACAACTTAGATAAGGCAAATGCTGTGACATTCAACAGCCATTGTATTCCACATACAAAGGAGAGAACATAATTGCATTCTGATCACTGCCACCAGTATCTTTCTTTCTTTTTTTTAACAGCAGGATTTTGTAATATCTCTGCACATTATTCTGGATATTATGTCTTTTGACTTTTAATTTATTAATATTACATATTACCTGAAATGCTCATGGTGTTCTCCACACCTGATACTTGCAGCTCTATCATTAGGAAAGGCAATCAGTGCATCCTTCACTGACACATCAGTTAAGCGATGATCATGAAGGTTTGTCATGGCTGATCTGAGCATTGCTGCCACAGGTGGAAGATCTTCCTTTTTCTTTAAATCTTTGATCACAAAGTGTCTTGTGGGATTACTGACCAAGGGGGATATACCTTTAATAAAATTAAATACTAAGTTGGTATTTAGTGCTTTGTATTGTATAAAAGAATTAGCCAAGGATTACTTAATATAATAGAAAACTGGTGTAGTGCTTTGAATAAGAACAGCCCTTATAGGCTCATATATTTAAATATTTGGCAATATTGTCAGAGATTAGGAAGTGTGGCATTTAGAGTAGCTAAACAAGAGTGGCCTTGTTGGAGGAAGTATGTTACTGGGAGTGAGCTTTGGGGTTTCAATTTCTCAAGCAAAGTGTGCCCCTCTCTCTTCCTTCTGCCTGCCAATCCACATGTAGAGCTCTCAGTTCCTTCATTAGCATGTCTTTCTGCATGCATTCATGCTTCCTACCAATAATGATAATGGACTAAAACTCTGAAACTGTAAGAAAGTCCCAATTAAATGTTTTCTTTTAGATAATTAATGGACTAAACCTCTGAAACTGTAAGAAAGCTCCAACATGGTCATCATATCTCTTCACAGTAATAGAACACTAGACAATTGATTTTAACATGCTAAATTCTCAAACACATTAAGAAAATACAAATGAGGGGCTGGAGAGATGGCTCAGCGGTTAAGAGCACCGTCTGCTCTTCCAGAGGACCCGGGTTCGATTCCCAGCACCCACATGGCAGCTAACAACTGTCTGTAGTTCCAGTTCCAGGCAAACAACAAGGCAAATAAATAAATAAATAAAATAAAGTTTAAAAAAAAAGAAGAAAAAAAAAAGAAAATACAAATGAACTAATAATACATGGTCCTACATACTTCATAATCTAATTTAGCAAAATAATACTTAAATGTTAATAAAATGGGTGCATTTACAATAAGCATGCTAATTTGATCATTTCAATTAATCCATATGAAAACAAAAGGTATTTGAGGGCTAAACACAACTGCAAATCACCAAATTCACAAGGTACAATTAATAAAAGATTATGTATGACTTAGCTAAAACAACAGCACCAAGAAAATCTGGATATAGTCAAAACTAGTTTACATTAAATTCCAACAAAAATATTGAAAGACTATAACACAGTAACCATTAAAGTATTTGAGCATCTGTATAGGACACCTCAAAATAGCAATACAACATCTACTGGAAATATGACAAAAATGTGAATCTTTAATATAGACAGAGAACAACCTAATAATCAAAACTAGAAAGTAGGTTCTGTGTCTGAACAGGCCTTCTAGGTGCTTTAAAAGAAGGAAAAGTACTGGTTTTTACCCTGTTTGATACATGTATTCTTATATTAACAACAACAATCACATCATCAGAGCTATGTAAAACTAATACAATAACATACCAGGATTAATTTTCACTCCAACTTTCTTAGTGCAAGCTTTGCAAGTGCTGTTGAATTCTAAATGTATATAATGAAAAGGTTTCATTGACAAAGACCGTAAATTTCCATCTGCCACTGGGCCAATAATTTCAATCACTTGCTTCACTTTAAATACTCCAATTTGATGTGGAACAAATGAACATATCACATTCTAAAGAAAAAATTAATCAATAATTTATTGTTAAGAAAAAATGAAAGCAAATCCAAAATACAGGCTATTTCAATTTCAAGCAACATAATTGTACCATAGAGATTTATAAGCACTTTTTTAAAAAGTTAATTACAAGCCATTAGATGCTCATTATTGAAAATTTAAGAACAGTTACAACATAAAACAATAATAGTCAAATTACAAAAGATCAAAATCTCCACATCCACTTTTGCACAAAAATAAATTTAAAAATTCATTAAATTAACTTTTTCAGTTATTTAGAAATTATCTAAGGCTTACAAAAATTCATTATATCAGGAATCTTGCTGAATGTTTGAAAGCTGTCATGACATTTTGCTTGTTATAGTCTCATTCAACTAAACTCATTTTTTGTGGTCTTCAACTATGATAGCTGTAACAACAATTTGCACTAACATTTAAAGAAATTACTGTGGGTTTGAAGAATTCTATGAAACACATATCCAGAGGCTATGCTATTGGTTCTCCCTGGCAATTGGCTGAAAAACATTTAAGGCATATTTTTATTTGATGTGATTCAGAGTAACCTATGTAGTAACAATCATCTGAGAGAGAAAGAAGAAGGAAGGGAGTGGGGAGAGAAAGACAGAGTGAACTGAATAGCACAAGAATTTGACTTCTTTTGTCATTTAATGTTTAAAGAAGCTATTAGAAAACAATGATAAATTATTAAGATATTTATACAGTGTTTTTAAAGCTTTGACGTTGAAAGTGGAAGTAAATTTAAACAGGTATAAAAAGAAAGAAACAAAGCCAGAGATACTCTTGAGAAAGGGATAGTGGAAGTTACCTGGTGAGAAGCACCTGCCTATAATTCACCTATAAAAGGAGAATGAGCTAACCTCTATTCTAAGTATCTACTTCTGTAAATATTCATACTGAAAGACTGCAGACTGGAATTTCCTGTTATATACAGAGTCCCATCAACTCTTTATGGCTTGTAGTCACATTAGACAGTTGACTAAACCCAACAATGATGTATAGAAACATTCCTAGAAACAAAAATGCTATACCTATTCAAGATTGCTCAGACCTATTGAGACTTCTCCCTAAGGCAGCATATAATAAATTATTCTGTGACATTCAACTTAGTTTTTTGGTATCTATATAAGAGGGGTAGTGTCTCTGTAACATTTTTGTTCATTTAGTTTATTTTTTGATTCCCACACATACCTGCATTATGGAATACATACCCAAGCAATTGTTTAGTAAGCTATAATCCCTCACCTAAGGCTGACTTAAGGCTCCTGGTAAGGAAGCATTATTTTTTTTTAAAAAAAAAAAAAGGTGTAAAATATCAGGTCATGTAAGTACTAATAGATCACTTGCTATCTCTAAGCAGGCAGGATACTCATTTTTTCCTTCTTAATAATCCTACCATATATTGTTCTCAGATGCTGATTTCTTCATTCCTTCTATTGAAAAAACAGTAGACAGAAGTCTATTCACTTCATATCTTGTTTTATTATAATGAAATAGAGAAACTGCATTGGGTAAATAAGAAAGCAACTCTGGTAATACCCAAATGAATATTAACAATGCTATATTTTTCTCAATACTTACATTTTTTAGTAAGATCAAAATGTTGGGTTTGTTTTTTAGGATACTTTAGGGGAAATAATAAATATTTTAAACATTATTAAAAAGGTGTAAAATGCTTGCAAGAATATCTAAGAAAGGCCTTAATGACTATAAATAAAATAGCTGAAGTGTCAAATGAAAGGCAATTGATAATTACCCTTAGTTCTAGGGGTGACATAAGTGAAATGGAATCTAGATAATGATGCTACCATGAGATGGGAGGGAAAGAAGTAAGCAGAAAACTGTACAATAAATAAGACAAACATGGCTGGGTTCATAAAGAACCCATTTAAACCATAAAGAGGAATCTCATAAGAAATAGGAATAAAAGAGATAGGAAGGAGAGGAAGAGAGCTTTCCAAAGTGAGTGGCACATAGGGATGGAAAGATGGCTCAACAGTTAAGAGCACTAGTCGCTCTTCCAAAAAATGGTTTTATTCCAGCACCCACAAGCTGGCTCACAACCTTCAGAACTTGACACTCTCTTCTTGACTCTGTAGACAACAGACATGCTAGTGGTGCACTGAAATTCATGCATGGAAAAACATGCACACACATAGAATAAAATAAATTTCAATAAAATTTTACTAAAGAGTAGTATGGGCTGCAGAGAAATGCCTTTAGAAAAAAATTACCATGCAAATATCCAGAGAAAGGCACAGAAGAGGACTTCAGCATTTTATAAGCTTTTAGGAAGCAGCAGGAAATGATCTGGTTCAACAAATCTTACTTGACAAAAAGCATGAAAGTGGGTAGGATCTCTAAAACCAAATGCACAAAATAAATATATAAAAGTTATAAGTCTCTGTTTCAGTGTGAGCTGCAGGGAAACATAGCATAATCTCTTCAGGCTATGGTAGCCAGCCTCATAGAAATGACCACTGAAATAGGCAGGCGCATGTTCTAAAACAACTGATTCAAGCAACTTAAGGTAAAACCAAATGCACAAAATAAATAAATAAAAGATATAAGTCTCTGTTTCAGAGTGAGCTGCAGGGAAACATAGTATAATCTCTTCATGCTATGGTAGCCAGCCTCATAGAAATGACCACTGAAACAGGCAGGCGCATGTTCTAAACAACTGTTTCAAGCAACTTAAGGTAACCTTTGTTCAACCATTTGCTGAACATCAAATGAGAGGGTTCAAACAAAGAAAAAGAGAAAACCTATCAATACAGAATTTGTCAATACAAAATTTGTCTAGAATGTCACAAAATATAATAATCAAAGTCACAGTTAACCTTGCAGTGATTTGATTTTCAACATTTCAAAGAAGTATGCGAGAGCATATCCCAGAGCTCTCAGGAGCAGGCAGACATAAACTCTGCCTGTCACGGTCACCCAAGCTGCTGCTGAGGTAATTTGCACAGTCGCCACCCTGCCTCTAATTGGTCAAACAGAGAAAGATTGAAGACTTGAAATTCAGTCCCAGGCACAGAGCAGAATCAGTGACTGAGCATACCATTTCCTCAGAGGTGACAGGAGGCACACAAGCCGGAGTGACACAACTGACCAGGAGCCACCTAATCGTGAACCACTAAAGCCATGGGCGGAAGCCAGTGCAAAAACTTACATAATCATATAAAGAACAACAAGGTAACTCCAGAAGAAAGTGGCAATCTTACAAATACAAGACCTGAACTGAGAAATGAAGAGGAAACAGAAGGAAGCAACATCAAAAATTCCTTTTTGATGATAATCGAAGCTCTCAAAGAAGATATGAAAAATAACCTTAAAGAAACAGAAGAAGATACAAAAAAAAATTGGAAGATATGAACAAATCTATGAAATAAACATGCCAGGAAATAAAAGCTGAAATAGAAGCAATTAAAAAGGCACAAAATGAGGCAAAGATGGAAATAGAAAATCTGAAGAAAAAAGCTGGAACCACAGATACAAGCATAAAAACAGAGTTCAAGAGATGGAAGATAGAATCTCTGAAGTGGAAGATTCATTAGCCCAAATAGATATATCAGTCAAAGAAAATAGTAAAACTAAAAAAGCCATAACTCAAAATGTTCAAGAAATTTGAGACACCATGAAAAGACCAAATTTGAGAACAATAGGAATAGATGAAGGAGAAGAATGCCAGCTCAAAGGCACAGATAATGTTTTCAATAAAATCATAGAAGAAAACTTCCCTAACCTCAAGAAGGAAATGCCTATAAAGATACAAGAGGCTAAAAGAACACCAAATAGATATGACCCCAAAAGAAAGTCAGTGCGCCACATTATAATCAAGCCACAAAACATACAGAACAAAAAAAAATTTAAGAGCTGCAAAAGAAATGGGCCAACTTACTAATAAAGGCAGATCCATCAGAATAACGCCTAATTATTCAATGGAAATGATGAAAGCTAGAAGAGCTTGGTCAGAAGTTATACAGATGCTAAAAGAGCATGGCGGCCAAACTAGAACACTATACCCTGCAAAATTATCAATCACCACAAATGGAGTAAGCAAGATATTTCATGACAAACTCAGACTGAAAGAGTATCTATCTCCCAACCCAGTACTACAGAGAGTATTAGAGGGAAAACTCCAACCTAAGGACCCCAAATACACCCACAAAATCACAAACAATCAATAATTCCACAGAAGAATACTCCAGAGAAAGGAAATATAAACAAGTTACCCACAAAATGGTAGGAAATATCAATTAATGGTCACTAATTTCCCTTAATATCAATGGACTCAACTCGCCTATAAAACATCACACACTAACAAGATGGATACAACAACAGAAGCCATCCTTCTGTTGCCTTCAAGAAACACATCTCAACCACAAGGATAGACACAGGCTTAGAATAAAGGGTTGGGAAAAGATTTTCCAGTCAAATGGTCCTAAGAAACAAGCGGGTGTTGCAATCCTAATGTCTAACAAAGTAGACTTTAAGCTAAAAGCAATAAAAAGGGACCAAGATGGTCACTACTTATACATCACAGGAAAAATTGGTCAAGAGGAGATTTCAGTCTTGAATATTTATGCCCTCAATTTAAGAGCACCTACTTATGTAAAAGAAATACTGCTAAAGCTCGAATCTCCCATCAATTCTTACACCCTGATAGTGGGAGACTTCAATACCCTGCTTTCAACCCCAGATAGATCAACCAGTCAGAGTCTCAACAGAGAAATAAGGAGTCTAAAAGAGGTTATGAGGCAAATGGATTTCATAGATAACTACAGAAGCTTCCACCCAAACGCAAAGGAATATACATATTTCACAGCTCCTCATGGAACTTTCTCCAAAATTGACCACATAATTGGTCATAAGGCAAATATCAACAGTTGCAAAAAAAAATGGAAATAATCCCTTGTAACATATCAGACCACCACGGCCTAAAGTTAGAGTTCAACAACATCAAAACCCAAAGAAAGCCTACCAACTCATGGAAACTAAACATCACTCAGCTGAACCATCTCTGGATCAAGGAAGAAATTAAGAAAGAATTCAAAGTCTTCCTAGAATTTAATGAAAATGAATCCAAAACATATCCAAACGTGTGGGACACAACAAAAGCAGACATAAGAGAAAATTCATAGTGCTAGATGCCTATATGAAAAACCTAGAGAAATCCCACATTAGAGATATAACAGATCAGCTGAAAACCTTAGAACAATTAGAAGCAAACTCACCTAGAAGGAGTAGACAGCAGGAAATAATCAAACACAGAGCTGAAATCAATGCAATTGAAACAAAAAGAACAATACAAAGAATCAATGAATCTAAGAGTTGATTCTTTGAGAGAATTAACAAGATAGATAAGCGCTTAGCCAAACTAATCAAAAAACAGAGAGAGAGTGTTCAAATCAACAAAATCAGAAATAAAAAGGAGGACAAAACAACAGACCCCCAGGAAATACAGAGAATTATCAGATCATATTTTGAAAATCTGTATTCCACAAAAATGGAAAACCAAGAAGAAATGGACAGCTTTCTGGACAGGTACCACCTACCAAAATTAAATGAAGATCAAATTAATTACCTAAACAGGCCTATAACCCTTAAGGAAACTGAAGCTGTCATTAAAAACCTCCCCAAAAATAAAAGCCCTGGTCCAGATGGTTTCAGTGCCGAATTCTACAAGACATTCAAAGAAGAATTACTACCATTACTCCTCAAACTATTTCACACATTAGAAACTGAAGGAATATTGCCAAATTCCTTTCATGAGGCCACAATTACACTAATACCCAAGCCACTCAAAGACACAACAAAGAAGGAGAATTACAGATCAATTTCACTCATGAATATTGATGCGAAAATGCTCAACAAAATTTTGGCAAACCGTATACAACAATGTATAAAAGATATCATCCACCATGACAAAGCAGGCTTCATCCCAGAAATGCAGGGCTGGTTTAACATACGAAAAACTGTAAATGTGAGTCATCATATGAACAAACTAATGGAAAAAAAAACACATGATCATATCCTTAGATGCTGAAAAAGCCTTTGATGAAATCCAACACTCCTTTATGATTAAAGCCCTGGAGAGATCAGGAATACAGGGAGAATACCTAAATATAATAAAGTCGATCTGGAAGAAACCGACAGCCAGTATCAAACTTAATGGAGAAAAACTCAAAGCAATCCCACTAAAATCAGGAACTAGACAAGGATGTCCTCTCTCCTCTTATCTACTGAATATAGTTCTTGAAGATTTAGCTAAAGCAATAAGGGAATGAAAAGAGATTAAGGGGATACAAATTGGAAAAGAAGAAGTGAAACTATCTCTATTTGCAGATGATATGATTGTATACATAAGTGACCCACAAAATTCCTCCAAGGAATTGCTACAGCTGACAAACACCTTCAGCAATGTAGCAGGGTACAAGATTAACTCAAAGAAATCAGTAGCCCTTCTATACACTAAAGATAGAAGAGCTGAAAAAGAAATAAGGGAAACATTATCCTTCATAATAGCTGGAAATAGTATTAAATACCTTGGAGTAACTATAACCAAAGAAGTAACAGATCTGTTTGACAAAAAAATTTAAATCATTGAAGAAAGAAACTGAAGAGGATATCAGAAAATGGAAAGCTCTCCCATGTTCCTGGATTGGTAGGATCAACATAGTAAAAATGGCAATTCTACCAAAGGCAATCTACAGATTCAATGCACTGCCCATCAAAATCCCAACACAATATTTCTTGGACCTTGAAAGAACAATACTCAATTTCATTTGGAATAATAGGAAAGCCAGGATTGCCAAAACAATTTTACTCAACAAAAGAACCTCAGGAGGTATCACCATCCCTGACTTCAAGTTATACTATAGAGCTACAATAATAAAAACAGCTTGGTACTGGCATAAAAACAGACTTGTGGACCAATGGAATAGAATTGAGGATCCAGACATTAACCCAAAAACCTATGAACACCTGATCTTTGACAAAGAGGACCAAAACATTCAATGGAAAAAAGATAGTATATTTAACAAATGGTGTTGGTATAGCTGGATGGAAGTGTGTAGAAAAATGCAAATAGATACGAGCCTGTCACCCTGCACAAAACTCAAATCCAAGTGGATCAAAGACCTCAACATAAACCCAGCCACTTTGAACTTGATAGAAAAGAAAGTGGGAAATACACTTCTACAAATTGGCACAGGTGACCACTTCCTAAATATAACACCAGTGGCAAAGACAAAAAGACCAACAATCAATAAGTGGGATCTCCTGAAGCTATGAAGCTTCTGTAAAGCCAAGGACACTGTGAATAGGACAAAACGATAGCCTACAGAATGGAAAAAGATTTTCACCAACCCTACAAGTGATAGAGGACTGGTCTCTAAGATATATAAAGAGCTCAAGAATCTAGAGCCCAAAACCTTGAATAACCCAATCAAAAAATGGGATACAGATGTAAAAAGGGAATTCTCAGCAGAGGAATTACAAATGGCTGAAAGGCACCTGAAAAAGTGCTCATCATCTTTAGCCATCAGAAAAATGCAAATCAAAACAACTTTGAGATACCACCTAACACCTGTTAGATTGGCTAAGATAAAAGGCACAGATGACAGCCTATGTTGGAGAGGATGTGGATCAAAGGGGAACACTACTCCATTGTTGGTGGGAGTGTAAGCTTGTTCAGCCACTTTGGAATGTAATATGGCAGTTTCTCAGAAAATTGAGAATCAATCTCCCCAAGGACGCAGCAATATCACTTCTGGGTGTATACCCTAAAGATGCACAGTCACACTCCAAAGGTATTAGCTCAACTATGTTCATAGCAGTGTTATTTGTAATAGCAAGAACCTGGAAACAACCTAGATGTCCCTCAACTGAAGAATCGATTAACAAACTGTGGTACATCTACACAATGGAATACTATTCAGCAGTAAGAAAAAAAGATATCCTAAAATTCACAGGTAAATGGATGGATTTGGAGAATATCCTCCTGAGCAAGGTATCACAAACCCACAAAGATAATCAGGAGATGTACTCACTCATTAGTGGTCTCTAACCAAACTAACAAGAAAAAAGCCAAGCATGCCCAAGCTGCAAACCACAACCACTAAACAGCTTGGGATCAGAAACACCCTGGACTGACCCTTCGCCACTACACCTATAGGAACACCTGACTCCCTCTTGAGGGAGGGGGGCAAAACTGGATTTGCCAGGAGTGGAGACTGAACTAAGCATTATTGGGTCAGTGGGACCATAGGACTGTCTGCTGCCTGCCCAGGGAGGGGATAGGGAGTTGTGGAGAAGAAAAAATGACCTGATGTGGTGGGAGGGTGAAGGGACCTTGAATAAGGATATACAGGGATAGGAAAAAAAATCCAGAGGGAAAGCTGAACACAAAGTATTTTTATGTGTAGCAAATTATTTGCATTATCACCCTTGATAAGTCATGCTTATGATTTTTATTTTCTTTATAGTTATTGTTAACTTATCAGCATTTTAAATTCAATTTACTGTTTTTCTTGATAAATGCAAAATAAAAAAAACATTATATGTATTTTAAGTCACATAAAACTATTTTATCTTTAAAAAAAATAAACATGCATACATTATCCTTTGCTACACCAATGAAGGGCAGTAGTCTGACTGAGTGCTGAGGGACAGGGGGCTTGAAAGCTTTATAGGGCAGAACACGGAATTTTTGGGGTGGAAGAGCCCATTTACAAATCTGTTGGAAAGTCAATGAAATAACCAAAAAGCATCAGGTTAGCTGAAAAACTCTGGATAGGAACACTGGTACACTCTTTACATCTGAAAGCAGTTGGAAGTCAGGAAGCTACTGACAAGGTCAACATACTCCACTGGTACTTATAACTCCACTCCTTTGAGATTGCATGGGAACAGATCTGAAGATAGAATCATCCACCTGAAAAGTTCCCTCTTCTGCCCTATAAAAAACCCTCAGACACTCTGTGATAAGGATATATACACTTATTTCCTCGGCAAAATATTATCAAAATGAATCTAGTGGAAAGGGTTAAGATAGTATATCAAAATATTGATTCATTTTGCTTTTCATATCTAAATATCAATATAATAAATCTCAATGAAGGATAAATCTATTAATAATTAATATAGATAAATTATTTGACAAAACACATCCCATTTTCATAAAGAGGAATTTCCAATATTAGAAAGGCAGTCCATGAACAGTCAATGGCTATCATTTTACTTATCTGATAGATGATTAAATGTCTTCCCTTTACAGCAAGAACAAGATAAAATAGTCTTTCCCTACTTCTATTGAACATTATGCTAGAAGTTCTAAGTAGGAATATTAAGTAGGAAAAAAATCATAAATCTGGATTGTAAAAGAAATCATAACATAAATCTATTCTCAGGGACATGATCGTGTATACTAAGGAATTTATTTTAAAATGTGATACCTTATAAATGAATTCAGGAAGTTTGTAATAATAATTACAACACATGCTAGCAGTGAACAACCCGAAATGAAATTTAAAACTTCACTTAATTTGTTTATCAAAAAGACCAAGACAATTAAGATTTTTTTTTAAGAAAGCCAAGGGATGTGGTACAGTTCTATGGTACAGTTCTATTGTAAAATAATTGCCAATAATGCAAAATACTCTATATTTGATCCTCAGCACTTTAAGAGAATATGTATTTCTTCTCTAAAAGGAATCATGAGATTGATACACTGAACACTATAAACATCACTGAAAGAATTTAAAACTTACATGAATAAGTGGCCAGATATGGCTTAATATTGTATAATAGCAATACTCACCTAAAGGATTTATAACATCAACACAGATGCTATCAAAATAGCAGCTGACTTTTTTTTTTTTTTTTTGGTAAAAACTGGCAAGGTAATTTTAGAATCATTATCTATTTTCAAAATTTCAAATGAGTCAAAAATATTCTTTCACAAATTTGGAGGCCTTAAATACATACTAGTATTCTAAATTATTAAAAGAAGAATGAGTAATAGGTAAATGAGATCCATATAAAATGTTTTGCTGCAAACATTATAAAGAAAATGCAAGACCCACCAAATGGGAAATTCATTTATTCATTTATCTGATTGAGGCCTTTACCAGAACATACAAAGAACTAGATTCCAAAACAAAGAAAAACATTCAGAAATTCATGTGTGGTACTATAAACGTAAATAAAACCTTTAGCAAAAAGTTTCTGGCCCAAGGTCTGGACCAGCAGCCCCGTAGCCACTTAGCCCCAAATAATGACTCTGAAGCTTATATTAATTGCATGTTGTTTGGTCTATTGCTCAGGCTTAATGATAGCTAGCTCTCACATCTTAACTAGACCCATTTCTATTAATCTGTCTTGCAAAGTGGTTCGTAGCTTACCTATGCTCCATTATACTTGCTTCTTGGGAGGCTTAATCATATCTCTCGTGACTCTGCCCTTCTTCCCCTCTATCTATGCTTGGACTTCCAGCCTGCTTCTAAGCTGGGTTGCCATAGGCCAAAACTGTCCTTTTATTAAACAAAAATATTCATAGCATACAGAAAGACTACCCACACCAAGAACTTTATCTAGGTAAGTCATGGGACCAAAGGAAGAGCTCTGGATGTTTTACTAATTGGTCATTTGTCAAGCACATTTTACTTATGTTTATATTCACAGGTTTGTGCTGCTTTCATGCTTGGTCAGAGAAGTTTCTTACTGAAGTAAATAGCAGTTAATGCAGAGATTAAGTGTTCAAAGTGGTGAGAATAAGAGATGAGTGTTCATCTACAGAAGAGAAAGACAGGTGTGAGGATTTGCCTCTATAAAGGAAAAGGCAGAGAATGTTGGATGGAGAAAGCAAGAGACAGAAAATAATTAAAATGCACTTTACACATTTATAAAGAATAAAAGTTTAAAAATCAGAAATATACAAAGAATAAATAAAAATGGAAAAAAATATTCTAATAATATCATTTTTGGTATGGCAAAAAATGAAAAAAATCAAAAGTTAACCTTCAAATTCTTATTTTATACTTCTGCAGGACTAAAGTCTCCCACAAGTTGTAGTAAACTAAAATCTGAGTCATTTGATCTGTGCTTATATTCTGAAAGATCTATTGAAGTCTGGGCTTTATTTTATTCCCTTTTTTGTCCACTTTTAGGTGCTAGAAACTATCTCATTCATTGACTTACACCCCCACCATTTTCATTTGTGGAGCTATCAAATGACACTAACTTCTTTATCTTTTCATATCACTTTCACACTGATGTTACTTTTTATATTTCTAAGTATTTTTGTGATCTACTGGGACCGCTCAAACAACACTGACTGATTTACCCATTTTAAGAGCAGCTGGATTTCTGTCTTAATTGTAATTGATACCTTAATTCTCCTTTTCATAGAACATAATAACACATAAATTTAAGAGATTCAAATAGAAACATTTCTAATGAGCCATCATTCACCTTGTTTTAGATATAAGTATTTATTTCCCTAAAGAAAATATGTGAATGAATAATAAAATAGTAAAATAGCTATCGTCATCAGTTACTGGAAAGATAAAAATTAAAACCATATTGGCACACCATTTTATACCCACTAGAAAGATTATAATGAAAAAATGAAATTATCATGTATGACAAGGGGCATAAGGAAATTGGATTGTTAATTCACTGCTGAAAGAAATACAATATCATGCAATCACTCTGACAAGCAATATTGGGAATAGCTCCAAATTTTAAACACAGCATTTTCAGGTTTTAACAATTACTCTATATGGCATACTTTGAGATTCTTATTTATCCATACATCACCCATGAATATTCATAACATCATGTAACAGCTCAAACATGGAAGCATCAGGCATCAAGCCAGAACTGTCCAACAAAACACAGAATTCAAAGTCTGTACTTAGGTCACAAACATATATGGATTCCTAATATGGAATTGGGTGGGAGACACAAAAATTTGGCAACAATAAAAAGCTTTTGAATATGCAATGAATAAACATTGAATGAAAGTTAAAAGTATAATTAAGCTGAGGTTGTTCTTGCAACAGTAGTCTGTACTACAGCACCAACCTTCACCAGAGCCTTGCTTCTGAATGGACAAAACATACACTCTGCACTGTTTGTGCACCATGTGACATAATAACAATGGATAGTGCCTGAAACACATGGGCTCAGAACTTAAACCATTGTATGTTTTAGGTTGCACTATTTTTTACTGTACCCACAAATTTTTCTGTTATTATAGAAAACAAAGACTTTTGATATTCTGCCATCATTCTTCAGCTTTTAAATATTAAATTTGTATACAGTTTGTATACAATATACCTAGGGCCACATAAAATCAGCTCAGGCAAAAAGGCGGGGGGAATAAAGAATATTTAAGAAGTTCTGTTTTAGAGTGCCTAGAAAAGAGTTGTCAAAGTAGCCAATCAGAATAAAAATAGCTCCTGAAACATAGCAGTTGGCCTGTCTCCACCAAGAATGTCTTAGTGTCCACATTTTTTGTTTTCCCTCAACATAAGTTTCAAACTAGGTAACTATTACCTGCTTCAAATTGCAAATTTTGGCTAAATCTGCAAGGTAATACTCATGCAATTGTTCCATAACAACCTTCTTGAATAGAAATAAAACATTTATTCTTTGTATTTAAATGGCACTACATTATAGATCCCATTTTAACACTACACTCATCTCAAGCCATACCTGTTTTTGTATATGTCTTATAATTCCTTAATAAAATAAAACTGTCTTAGATGCAATAACTGTATTTCCTACTGTACTTTACATTACATGCTCTCACTGGCACAATGTAGACCCTTAACAAAGAATTATTGATTCTCTCTGACTGGATTTATAACTAATTCTAAGCCACATGAGACATACCTCATAAACACTAGTAGGTGAAATGTGGTTCTTACATGTCTGTATAATATTTTGGAAGAAAAAAATAGCTGAAGTGCTATGGAGGGAAGGCAAAGAAAGAATAAGCTAACTTACCTGAATACATCCTTCATCAATTTTCCCCCTTTCAGGATCCATTTTAAAGTGTGCAGTTTTTTTAAAATGGTACATCACAGGAAGTGATATGGATTGATTTTTTACAATGCATAGAATATCCGAATGTTCACCCATGAAACAAGGTGGAAAAGTAAGTGCTTTTCCTGGATCAAACCGTAAGATGACAGGAAGTCCAGAGCCTGTCAAAGCTAACTCTACTTTTTGAAGTCGATTACCTGGAAAATCAACAATACCTAGTGAACACAGTGAGGAGTATTTGGAGAATCAAATATATATTTGCTCATCCCACATAGTATCACTTTTTATAAACATGATGAGAAATCAGGAGCTCATTCAATCTTCAGCAAAGCTACTGACTGCCTTCTCTGTGCTACACAGAATTTTGAGTCTAGAGGACACAGCTATGATTAAGGGAAAAGTTGCTCTGATTGGTCTATGTTCTAGAGATATAATAGTGACAGTAACTACATTTACAATGCTCATAGAGAGTAGAAGCTACATACAAATACAAAGAGTAAGACACAATACAAAGTCTTGGGAATATTGTTTTAGGTAGAGATATTCAAACAGGTCATTTTTAATTATACAGCAACATTTGGGCAAACATTCAAAGGAAAGAAACACTCATTAAAAAAAAGTATTCTCGAAGCAGAAAGGATAAAATTAAGTAGGAACTTGCTTCTCACATTCAAAAAGCCATAAGGAACTAGATATAAGTGTTTCAGGAGAATTATAAAAGGATGGTCAGAAACAGTCAAGCTATACATTCTTCAGTGTAAATAATCTTTGCCAATATATTAAATAAAAGACAGGGAAATCGACAGATGCTAAATTATTACACTAAGGTTTGTTTTTCCTGTGTTTTATTTGTTTGTTCATATATGCTTTAGTGCATGTGTGAACAACTAATAGGATGAAATTGCCATTTGTGTAGATTAATAAACTACAGAAGAGAGCTAGTTATTTTATAAAAAAAAAAAACAACTGAATCCTTTTGAAATTTTTCTAGTTAGCACTAATTGTCAACTTAAAAGAGCCTAGATTCATACAAGAACTGTCTAGATTAGATTGGCCTATGGGCATTTACATGAGGTTTCTCTTGATTATTTATTGATGCAGGATAATAAACTAGTTCACTTTAGGCAGCATCATTCCCTAGAAAGTGGTTCTTGGCTGAATAAGAAACTTAGTTTAGCATGAGCCAGTGTCTAGAGAATAATCTAGTTGACATATCTAGTAGATCATTCAATGTATTTACATTATTTGTGTAAAGATGGAAGAGGAGGAAAAAAATGGAGAGTTGAATGAAAGGTGTGTAGCATGGAGATTGTCAGAATCTACATGATTACAAAATTCACCAAAATACCAAAATATTATATCCACTGGGATGAGTAATATGACAGTTAAAAACATTAGTTTCTCCTCTTCAATCATTATAGAAAATAGGCCAAAGGTTATATATACATGAAAAAGAATGATTATTAAAACATATATGATGGAATAATACAGACTTGAAAGAGTTTAGGGTTTGAGACATTAGGTATTAGATCCTGCACAGCCATCTAAGGTTTGACTCAGAGCTCATTCTCAGCTTACAGCCCCTCCTATGGGAATGTCCCTTAGAAAATCACCTAACTCTGTCCCAGGGACTTGGGGTCAAAATGCCCCAGCTAACTGACAATTTTTGCATCTGTTAAGCAGCATGCTGCTCTGCTTGCCCCTCCAACTGCCAACCAGAATTTATTTTTTGTCTTTATGCCTCCCTGTAGAAAACATTCAGGGCAGCTCTGTGAGAACTGTTTCTCTCCAGGCAGCTTAATAAAGACTCTCAATATGGACTCTGTTTTTTGTTTTTTTGTTTTTTTTTTTAACTTTAACACTGTTTGGCCCATATCTTATGCCCATTACTAGCTAGCTCTTTCATTTTAATTCAACCCATTTCTATTAATCTTCCACCACATGGCCACAGCCCGTGGCTCACCTGTTTCTCCTACATGCTGCTTCTTCGGGGATGGATCGCGACTGGCAAACTCCACCCTTCTTCCTACCTGCTTGTGTTCTGATTCTCCATCCACTTCTATGGTGCTCTACACAGGCCAAAACAGTTCTATATTCACAGTACACAGAGAACATTCCTACCACATCTCCTCTTTTCTGTCTAATTAAAAAGGAATGGACTCTGTTTTTATAGAGTGATCCTTTGGATGTTTTGCCCACAGTAGGTTATACTCTCTACTTGGATGATAAAACAGAAGAGAAATGTAACTAGAATCCAAGAAAAGAGTAAGTTTTTCTTACTGGCATTATCACCAGTCAATTCTAGGCTATAAGTCAGCTGTAATATGAATATGGAATATTCATCTCTAGCTATTAGAATTTGCTCTCTGTTCCCCTAGATCCAATCTCCCAGTCTCTGCAGCAAAACACCCTTTATAACCTTCCCTACCTCTCTGCACCCACCTCCTTAGGATTCCACAGATCTTTCCCTTTCAACCTGCCTTCCTCCAATTGTTTTTTACCAGCCCCCAAATCTAGCAAACATCCTCTGCTAACCAACAGGTCATGCCATAAAACTATACACACAAACCTCTTCTCTCTCTGTTCCCCCAGGTCCAATCCCCCAACCTCATTTCAAGCTCTGTAGCTTAACACCAGTGACAGCATTTCCTTTCCCCTGCCCACACCTCCTGTAGATCCCCTGGATCTTCTCATTCTAACCTTGAAATGCACTGCTGCTTTGTCCCAGACCACAACCAGAGCAGGCAACCCACCCAACCCAAAGGCTGTTCCACCAAGGGAAACATGTAAGCTGAATACAGAATAGGAGACAGCTATATGTCCCCTGCTGCTCTTGAGATCCAATGCCTGTAGTCTCATCCCTAGCACGAAAGACACTGTGCTCTCCTTCTCCTAACTGATAACATCCCCAAGGAATCACAAAAATATTCTCTTCCAACATTTCTTCCTCCAACTCATCTCAGTAATGAAGGAGCTAGAATGTGTTTCTCTACCTTAGCCATGGAACAATCCCCATTGAAAATAATGAACTAAAGTGAAAGATGTCCTCCAGCAAAGTTTGGCCAATCAGCTAGTTTCAATCCTGAACTTATAAAGCAGAGAGACCCAAAATTACAGGATATAGCTGTTACTGACCATGCATGAATAAAAGGCCCACAATGGATAAGGCAGCCACTAGCCCTGTCAAATCAACATGTGTCCCATGTAACTGCTCCCTACTGCCCAATTAAAAGAAATACTTAGAACTCCCCAAGCCCCCTTTAAAAGAGTCTGCATGCCATTGTCCTGGGTCATCATCACCATTTTGTGTGGATGATCAACTCTGCATGCTGGCTTTTACTGCAGAGTAAATGTTCTTTGTGTTTGCATACTATTTGAGTCTTTGGTCTTCCTTCAGTGATTATCAAACCCTTACACTATCCCAGGCTCCAACATCATGAGGCATTCACTGCAAACACACCAGCTAAGACAGAAAAACAAGCAAAACACAGCCATCACACTCTCTAAAATGCAGAGATAAAATAAAAAACAAAGAACAAAACACCTACCCAGTAAAGACAAACCCAAAAATCAGCAGTTAAATCTGTAAATATCCTAAACCAATATGCCTAGAAGCCAGCAATAAAATACAATCAGTAAAAACCAGTGGTCTCCACTTGAGCCCACATGGCACACCACAGCAGACTCTGAACATTCCAACATAGCTGAAGCATAATAAAAAGGCTTTAAAATCAACTACATGAAGATAGAGGTCCTTAAGGAGGAAATAAATACATCTCTTTAAGAAATCTAGGAAAACACAAACAATGGTAGAAAATGGATAAATCCCTTAAAGAAATCCAAGAAAACACAGATGAAGAAAATGATTAAAACTGTTCAAGAACTGAAAATGAAAATAGAAGCAATAAAGAAAAACCCAATGAGGGAATTCTGAAGATCAAAATTTTAGGAATTAGAACAGGAAGTAGAGTAAAGCTTCACCAACAGAAAACAAGAGATGGAAGAACAAATCTCAGACATTTAGGAAATTCTAGAAAAAAATGAATTATCTGTTATAAAAAAATGTTAATGTAATGATTTCCTGACATAAAACATCCACAAAATCTGGGGACACTGAAAAGCAGACAAACAAAAATACAAAAAAATTAAGAATAATAAGTATAGAAGAAACTCAGCTTAAAAGCCCAGAAAAAGTTTTCAACAAAATCGCAGAGTAAAAATGTTCCTAATGTAAAGAAGGAGATGCCTAAAAAGATTCAAGAAGCATACAGAACACCAAATAGATTGGACTGGAAAACAAAATCCCCTCACCACATAAAAATCCAAAGAATATACATATGGAACAAAGAAAGACTCCTAAAAACATCAAGGGAAGAAGAATAAGTAAAATGAAAAGAAAAACCTATTAGAATTACATCTACCTTCTACATGCAGACTGTAATAGCCAGAAGGGCCTCAACAGACATGCTACAGACTCTCTGACAGTGGTTCTCAACCTTCCTTATGCAGCACCACTTTAATAAAGTTTCTTATGTTGTAGTGATTGCGAAAAAATAAAATTGTTTCATTGCCATTCCACAACTGCAATTTTGCTACTATTATGAATTATAATGTAAATACTGTGTTTTTTGAGGGACCTTCCTGGGAAAGGGTCAATGCCCAAAGGGCTGCAACTCATAGACTGAGAAGCATTCCTCTAAGAGACCACAGATTCCAGCCCAGACTACTATAGACTGTTGTGAAATATTAGTTTAAGATGTGTTACATTCATTTATACTGCAGAATATGTTTAATGATGCAAAGATGTGTTGCATTATTTTATGCTGCATTTGTTTAACTGTTTGTAAAACTGTGTTCTTTTGCTTGCCTGATTGGTCTAATAAAGAGCTGAATGGCCAATAACTAGGCAGACAAAAAATAGGTAGGTTAGAAAGAATAAATAGGACAAGAAATCTAGGGTTGAAAAAGGGGGGAAGAGGGAGTTAGAAAAGGAAGAGAGAGGAACCAAGGGGCCAGCAACACAGCCATTCAGCCAGCCATGGAGTAAAAAAGAAAAAAAACTATAGAGAATAAAGGTTAAAAAGCCCAGAAACAAAAATGTAATTACAGAGAAATGTGACAATTTAAGTTAGAAAAGCTAGAAACAAGCCACACTAAGGCTGAACATTCAAAAGTAAGAATAAGTATTCATTTATTTTGGAGCTGGGTGGCAGGCCCCCAAAAGAGTTAAAAAAAAACTAAAATATTCAGCAAAATTTTCAATCACCATATACTGGGAAAATAAGATATTCCATGGCAAAGCCAAATCTAAATAATATCTGTATATAAGCCCAGCCCTACAGAAAGTCCAGTCATATAGAATCCATAATTCTTTGTTAAATGTTTGCATTGTGCCAGTGAAAGAATGCAATGTTCAAGTACTGTATGAAATAGTTATTGTTTCTAAAGAGTTTCATTTTATTAAGGAATTATAAGACATATACAAAAGCAGGATTGGCTTTAGATAAGTGTAGAATGTAAAGAAAAAAAGCCCAGGGCCAAATGATTTCTACCAAGACTTTCAAGAGTTAATGTCAATCCTGCTCAAATTATTCCACAAAATAGAGACAGAAGGAGCATTGCCAAATTCATTTTTATGAAGACCAAGTTACCATGATACCCATACCACACAAAGACTCAACAAAGAAAGAGAATTACAGATCAATTTTCCTTATAAGCAGAGGTGGAAAAGTACTCAATAAAAACACTTGCAAACCAAATCAAAGAAAACATAAAATACAACATTCACCATGATCAAATAGGCTTCACTCTAGATGCAGGGATAGGTCAATATATGAAAATCACTAATTGTAATCCAACATATAATCAAACTATAAGAAAAAAAAGAACACATCATTAGATGTAAAAAAAAATTGAAAAAAAAAATCTAAGACCCCTTCATGATAAATGTCATTGAGAGATCAGGGATACAAGGGACATCCATAAACATAATAAATGCAATTTAGAGTGAATTTATAGCCAACATCAAATTAAAAGCAATTCCACCAAAATCAGGATCAAGCCAAGGTTGTCCGCTCTCCATATTCATTCAATATAGTACTTGAAGTCTTAGCTAGAGCAGTAAGAAAACTGAAGAAAACTTAGAAGATACAATTTGGAAATGAAGAAGTCAAAGTATCATTATTTGCAGATGATATATACTTAACCACTCCTAAAAAGTCCACCAGAAAACTCCTAAGACTGATAAACACTTTCAGTAAAGTAGTTGTATATAACATTAACTCACAAAAATCCATAACCCTCCCATACACAAATGACAACATGACTGAGAAAGAAATTTGAAGACAATAGCTTCAAATAATGTAAATATCACATGGAAACTCTAATCAAGCAAGTGGAAGATTTTAAAATAAAAATTTCAAGTCTTTCAAGAAAGAAATTGAAGAAGATACCAGAATACAAAAGGATTTCCCATGCTCACACATAGGTAAGATTAACACAGTAAAAATGGCCATCCTATCAGAAGCAATCTACAGATTCAACACAATGCCCAACAAAATTCTTTACAGACCTTGAAAAGGCAATTCTCAAATTCATATGGAAAAATAGTAAAACCCAGGATAGTTAAAATGATCTCGAACAATAGAAGAACTACTGGAGGTCTCACTATTCCACAAAGCTATGGTAATAAAAACAATATGGAGTTTGCACAAAAACTTACTGGCCTGCAAATCTTCCAGACTCCTGGCTTTCCTAAGTTTACAGGAAGAATTTGCATCTCCTGGGCATAGTTCATTTCTTTCAAAGTTTGATCTGCAACCTGCCTATCCATTCAACTTTGATCTAACATATTAAAGTGACTCAAGTACTACTGCCTATTTGCTTATCTCCAATCAACACAAAACTAACTGCAATTGCAAAAAAATAATGTCTCTTGATATGTGACCTACAAAATACATAGCATGTATCCAAAGACAGTATTATACTCTGCTTACTAAACCTCAATCTTGCTTTTTAATGGGTTACTATATGTAACATTCTAAGAGTAAAGGTCTGGTCAAATAGAATGGCTCATTTGTTTATGTCTAGTTCTAAGAACAAACTTGGCAAACTATTGAAAATATTTATTTTTAATTTCTCAAGTTCTGAAATCATATTTATCTAAAGTCACCTAAATTCTAACCTGACAATAGTTTAAATGATTTCAAAGTTGTCTTCACAAGCCACAGATGGTATATTAAAGCCATAAAAGTGTCCTCATTTTTGTTCAATGTAAAAATTATGCATTTTATATTTTTCTGTAGTTATTAATGCTCATTGTTTTATTTTTGTTTGAAAATATCACACATGCATATAATGAGCTTCTATCAAATTTACCTCCCATTTACTCCCTTCCAATTCCTTGCTAGTCCATCACATGTGCTATTTTTTTCATAATTTTTTTAATTGCTATAAATTTAATAATCATGTTTATTTCATACTTACTTTTCATGGTGTTAGAGTTATCATCTCTCAAAAATCCATCTTTACTTCCCACAGAATCAAATCTCACAAAGAGGGCATAGTCTTGCCTATGTGAAGGTCCAACATCCTTTTTAACATCAACTACTACCCTGTAAGTATCACAATTAGTTATTTTTAAAGCACAGGTCACATAAGTTTTTATCACTTTTCAATATAAATTCTTTTTTTTCATTTTTTTTCCTTCTTTATTTTGTATTTATCAAAAAAACAGTAAAAAGAATTTAAAAATGCCGAAGAGTTAGCAATAACTATACTGAGGATAAGAATCATAAGCATGGCTTATCAAGGGTGGAAATACAAATAAGATTACTACACATATATTTTCTTTGTGTTCAGCTTTCCCTCTGAGTTTTTTTTTCCATCCCTGTATATCCTTATTGAAAGTCTCTTCCCCCTCCCACCACATCTGATCATTTTTCTTCTCTGCAACTCCCCATCCCCTCCCTGGGCAGGGAGCAGACAGTCCTATGGTCACACTGGCCCAATAATGCTTGGATCAGTCTTCACTCCCGGCCAAATCCAGTTTTGTCCCCCCTCCCTCAAGAGTG
>PVIH01019957.1:0-33907 GCA_004025045.1 Sigmodon hispidus | reverse complement strand
CATTTTGAGTTATGGCTTTTTTAGTTTTACTATTTTCTTTGACTGATATATCTATTTGAGCTACTGAGTCTTCCACTTCAGAGATTCTATCTTCCATCTCTTGAACTCTGTTTGTTATGCTTGTATCTGTGGTTCCAGCTCTTTTCTTCAGATTTTCTATTTCCATCTTTGCCTCATTTTGTGCCTTTTTTATTGCTTCTATTTCAGCTTTTAGTTCCTGGCATGTTTCTTTCATAGATTTGTTCATCTCTTCCAATTTTTTGTTTGTATTTTCTTCTATTTCCTTAAGGCTGTTTTTCATATCTTCTTTGAGAGCTTCGATGATGATCAAAAAGGAATTTTTTGGTGTTGCTTCCTTCTGTTTCCTCTTCATTGCTCAGTTCAGGTCTTGTATTTGTAGGATCGCCACTTTCTTCTGGAGTTACTTTGTTGTTCTTTATATTATTATGTAAGTTTTTGCACTGGCGTCTGCCCATGACTTTAGTGGTTCACGATTAGGTGGCTCCTGGTCAATTGTGGCACTCAGGCTACTCAATCACTACTTCTGCACTGTGCAGGGGACTGAATTTCAAGTCTTCAATCTTTCTCTGTTTGACCAATTGGAGGCTAGTCGAGGCCCTGCAAACTCCCTCAGCAGCAGCTGGGGGGAGGGCCGTGACAGGCAGAGTTTATCTCTGCCTGCTCCAAAGTGCTCTGGGACAGGGCTCTGCAGACAGCACCCGTGGAACCAATAGGAGCTCAAGTCTCCTCTTCCTGGCAGGGATACAGGAGCTGGGGCCTGCTGACCCCTCCTCACCTCTGGGCGGGGTCTGATCGCTCAGTTGGAGGTGGGTAGCCTAGCGAATTCCCTCAGCAGCAGCTTGGGGAACTGTGACAGGCAGAGTTTATCTCTGCCTACTACAGAGTGCTCTGGGACAGGGCTCTGCAGACAGCACCCGATCCCGGAACCCTAATAAGGATTTTTATATTATTTCAGGTCTCAAACAAAATGCTGCTTCCAACTGGCTATAACCCACTTGTAATGTGTAATAAAATGTGATAATGTTTAGAATCAAGGTATTCAGTAAATGCTCTTATGGATTGTACATCATTATGCTAACTTTTATTTGTGAAAGTATGTGTGTAGATCAATAGTTATATATGTTGTATGGTGTGGACCCATTAGTGTGGGCCCATATATGAACAAGTTGGCATGCACATAGAGTTCAAAGGTTGACATCAGATCTTTTCCTCAGTCACTCCATTGTATTATTGAAACAAGGTCTCTTGTTGAACACAGTGCTCACTGATTCACCTTTTCTAATATTCATCATCTGGAAATTCAGTTTCTGCCTCCCAAGTACTGGAATTTCAGGTGGGCCACCTGGCTTTTATATGGGCGCAGGGGATGCAAAGGCCAATCCTCACACTGGAGGGGCCAGTGCTTTATCTTCAAACTGTCTCCCTAGGGCTAGATGGGTAACTTAATTACATAAACTAGTTAGGGCATGGTGTGCTTTCTTGTTTATGTTGGGTTTTGACAGTAAATGTTTTCTGCTTCCATAGGACTCTTTTTCTCTTTTAATTCTTTCTAAAATATTTTGTTCACCCTCCCATTTCACCTTCCCCCCCACTTACTTTTCAAACTTGAGAAGTTTGAATTTGGACTGAATTATATTTGCTTATTCACCTAAGTGATTTCTACAGGCAGATCCTATGTAAGACTATCTTTTTGACTAATTTTTATTCTTTCTCTTGTTTTCTATGGAAGATCCATTCATTTGCAAGTTATTATTAAGCTACTATTAAATTTCAGGTCCTGTTTGGGTACTGGGAATACAACAGTGAATGAAAGACTGGCCTAGGTTGAATTTGTATATTATTTTATTGCTCTGATAATGAATTTAAGAAAGTTGAAAGGCCTGCCTCAACTCGATGTTCCAGACCTTGTTGACTCCCCATAGGAGGCCTTACCTTCTCTGAGGAGTAGATGGGGGCAGGCTGGGGGGGGGGTGCAGGAAGAGGTGTAGGAGTGGGAGAGAGAGAAGGAGAAGTCTGATTGGTGTATAAAATGGAAAAAATTGAATAATATATTAAAAATCAAAGTAAAAGATTTCTATCAGTGAATGTATAGAAACTCTATGACACATTCTAATAATAATATAGTGTTCTCATTCTACTCTTGTGAAAACAGTGGTATATGAGATGAGAAATATTCAAATCATATACTTTATAATTTTCAAATCTGCCCTTCATTGTTTTTTTTCCACACATTAATCACTCTATTCTTATGTCTCTAACTTTTTCTAGAAACTGGCAGACCTTTCTCTTCGTATTCAACAAATTGAAACAACTCTCAATATTTTAGATGCAAAGGTTTGTATTTCTAAATACAGGATAAACTTTTCTATATGTACGTCATCTTTTTCAGTTGTAGTTAGTATAGGAAATCAATCTAACCCCTGTCTCTCAGAAGTGATATAGTGTTGTACATTTAAAAATGTATTAAAATTGCCAGGAAGTGAATGGCATTATATAAACATTAAGTTAGTCATTTCAAATGAACTCATGTATTGAGAGTTCTTTTATTATGTCAATTAAAAGTAAAAATATAAACATCATGTTAGCAATTTAAGCTATGGTTCACATAATCTAATGGAAACTCAAAATTATTTTTATTTTAATGGTTATAATGTAGAAATAGTGGCACAGTAATGTAATAGTTAGAATAAAGCTTAAATGTCTCCAGAGCAGAATTTGTAAACATGATGTGAGATTTTCATTTGTAAATATCTTGAAAGTTAATGAAGAATACCAGTTTGAAATCAGACGTTGCTAAGAAGCTGGGTGCGATAGTCCATGTTGATAATCCCAGTACTTAGGGGCTGATGAGTTTGATACCAGCCTGATCTATACAGAAAGAGACTTGTCTCTTTAAAAAAGAAGTGAAATAACAAGAGGGCCTATGTTACCTGGGAAAAATAATTTTTACTTGAAGCCTAGAGATTTTGATAAATAACCAACTCATTCAATTTTAACTTGTTTTAGTTTGTAATGTTGTACATGGTTTACAAGGCAAAGGAGAAACTACTGTGTTTTTTCTGCTGTATTTTTGTGATTTTATCCTCCCTTCCATGACACTCCTAAAAAGTCTTCAGTGTCTATCCTTCCTGTGTCCGTTTAAAAGTGATTTTTTTTTTTTTTTTTTTTATCGATTGTATTCATGTTAGAATAAGAAAGGTGCAGTTTTACTCTCTCTGCCCTCTATGGACTTCAACAAGTTTATTGCCTGAGAACATTTCTCTGACATAAAAATTTAGAATATGTAGCTTTGAATATGCTAGGACTGTTCCAGCAGCCACAACTGTACCTCCTGTGACTTTGGAGGCCACTGACCCTTGGCCAAGTACTGTCTTAAGTCAACACTTGTCAGTGACTTCTTCTGCCTGAGATCCTATCACCAGTGATTTCTTAGACTCTTTCTTATGACTGTGTCTTACTTAATGGTTGGGGAATTTTAAGGTGGTGCCATGTAAGGACACACGTTACAGTTCCTTAAGGACAAGTTAACCTTAATGTTTCCCCAGCCATAGTACAAGCCCTACAGCCGGCAAACATCTGATAGACATATCACTGTTACCAGGCAGGGAAAATCAGAAAGGATTTTTGTAAATTTAATCCCAGATGCTTAGATTTTTTTGTTGTTGTTTTGTTTTAAAATGCTACCATTCTAGTCTGAAATGTTGACAATAACCTGTTTGTTATAAAGTTAAAAAAGCATATTTTAATACCATTCAATGATAAATGTTTACACAGAGAAAAACAAGCTGTGTCATATATTAAAATGTAAAGACATAGCTCATATAATTAAAACTTAAACTGTGCTAGAAGGCTGGGTAGAAGCCTCAGTTAGACGCCGCCGCACAAACTGGAGGATCTGTGCTCAAAAGGGATAAAGGAGGCTCGAGCTAACCCAGGCAAATGGAGGCACTCACTCCAGAGTCAGTGAGAGCCCCTTGCAGGAGATGGAGACGCGGCAGTGAGGAAGATTCCAGGCAGGCACACACACACACGCATGCATATACCACACATGCACATACGTACACCACATGTTGCAGTGTACTTTTCTTTAACAAGCCTTTTTTAATAGAAGTGTTTCAAAAATAATTGTATAGGGAAAATTTTCTCATCCATGTTACAGGCAATAAAAATGGGGTTATAAAGAAGAGTGTCCAGAGGCTCAGGTACTATGCTAGTAGTTTAGTATACTTTGGAAGTCAGACTCCAAAGCCATGCTCTGAATTCTTGCACAAGTCTTAACATTAGCTTGTAGAGAAAAAAGTGTTATTGACTAAACTTTTGAAAAATAATTCAAAAGTATTATGAATGTTTTTTACTTTGAATTTATGACACATATTAAAGATGAAAATTCTGAATTTATACAATTTTATAGGCTTAAGGGAAGGAACTAAGTAAGACCCCACAGATAAAGTTCCCTGTGCACCTAGAATGATCTTCATATCCCAATACTAACTTAACTTAATCTCTCAGCTGTCATCTATACCAGGCCTAGAGGATGTCACAGTTGAAGTGTCTTCTTTAAGTGTCACTGCTGTCCCAAGTGAATCACATTCTGAAAACACTTCAGAGCAGCCTCAGGTAAGTGATTTACAGGGGATATAGAATGTCTGGGTTGAGTTAGATAGCCCTATGCTTAGGCCTTGGAAGATGCTCAGTAGATGTGAGGTTCGTAGTAGTCAAATTACAAAACCTACAGCTACAGAACATGTTTTTAGGAAAAGGAGCTAGCTATTCTGTTTTTTAATTTTATTAAAACATTATTGTGTATAAATCACACCAAAGTTAACAAGTCAAAGTCTATATATTTCAATGAGCTAAAAAGTTTGGAAGTTGATTTGTTTGAATCAGCATCCTAATTAGAACCACTTATGCATCATAATAAGAGCTACTGTACTATACTTGGCTTTTATATTTAATCCTCAGAAGATCTTTATGACCCAGGTGTAGTTAGTTGATCTTCTATGCCTGATTTTGAATCTCAAGATTCACCTAGACACATATTTGCATCTATACTGAACATATGTGGACTCTTTCTTGTCATTGTCCCTTAAACAACATGACTATTTACACTGTAATACACTTAAGTAATCTAGAGATGGCCTGAAACACACTGTAGTGTAAGAGTAAGTTCAACTCAGACACAATACCACTTTATATAGGATACCCTAGCAGTGCAGAATTCAAAGTTGGGGTCCTAAGACCAATCCCTGCATATCCCCAAATACCTATTATTTCTAATCATACCTTAATTTCATAATTTACTTTGCAGATTCAGAATCACTGGATTTATGCCTGACAGTTTTTGAGTTGTATATTAATTCATTTAGAATACTTGAAAGTTCCATAGCCTTTGTGCATTTATAAAATAGTCATGGGTTTTGTGTTGATCAACCTAATAAAATGTCTCTTGAGCATGTTAACATTCAGATCAACTTCTCGTTTTTTTCTTCATTGACATTAACTAGCATATTTCTATATAGAATACTTTGAAAGGGACTTAAATAATGCTTATGCAGATTCCTCTGGATAGCTATCCCAGTGCATGGGTGATTGATTCAGGAGAGCCAGGAGCTCAAGGTCATCCTTGCCTATGTAGTGAATTGGAGGCCAGTCTAGGCTACATGAGAGCCTGCCTCAATGCAAAACAACAACAAAATCATCTCTTTATTCTGTTTCTAAACTATGAGTCGAAATCCTGCAGTCTCTATACTGATTTTGTGCAACTTTAATTTTATGGCTCAGATCTTATCACTGTTCACAGTGAGTATCGGTTATTCGGACTGAGATCAATTTGAGAATGAAATGAAGGACAGTTGAGAGAAAGGATTATGAGGCTTGGTGGGCCATTCATGTAGTAAAGGTCTGCTACTGTTTAATTAAACCTTGTTAGATCTCAGTTGTTGGCACAAGTTGGCACAGCTGAGGGTTGGAATCAGACTGGGACATGGTTCTTCTCATTTGCTTCATTGGGCTTTGGATGAACTGTGCATTAAAGACTTAAAAATATGCTTGACTCATTTTTCTTTTTATGTTTAACAGTGTTGTAGGCTTCTGTATTTAATGATTTTGCAGATGAATTGTTGATGTTTGTTTACTCTTTGCTCTTTGGGGAGGTTCCCCATCTATCTCCCAAATAAATCACACACAGAGGTTTATTATTACTTATAAATGCCTAACCTTCCATTGGTTTATTTTTTTCCAGCTTTCCTTAACTAAATATCCTGTTTATCTTTTGCCTCTGAGCTTTCCCATTTCTACTCCTGTGTACCTTTCCTTGTTTTTCACTCCATGGCGTGTACTGGGTGTCTGTCCCCAGGTTTTCCTCCTTCTCTGGCTACTTCCTTCTTTTCTCTCCTATATCTTCTCTCTCCCTGCCAGCCCCGCCTATCCTTTCTCCTGCCTTGCTGTTGGCCATTCAGTTCTTCATTAGACCAATCAGGTGTTCTAGACAGGCAAAGTAACACAGCTTCACAGCGTTAAAAAAATGCAACATTAACAAAAGTAACACCTTAAAATGTTCTACTACCAAGAATGTATCCACTCATACACATTGTTAACTGACTTTGTAACATTTCACAGTACCACATAGTAGAAGAAACTAAAAGAATTTGTATTTGTTTTGTTGCTTCTCCCTTTTTTTGAGATTTGGCTTATATATAAATTATATTAAAAAAACTTCAATGTGTAAACATAATTCATGTTCATTTTTTAAAGACTGAAGATTTTTATTTTGTTTCTTGTTTGTTTGTTTTTGAGACAGGCTTTCTTTGTGTAGCTCTGGCTGTCCTAGAACTCACGCTATAGAGCAGCTGGCCTCCAACCTATGGAAATCCACCTGCCTCTGCCTCCCAAGTGCTCGACTTGCACCACCACTGCCTGGCTAAGACTGAAGATTTTTTAAGCTGTGATTTGTCCATATTTTAGCATAGATATATTGTAATGGCATCTGTGGAAGAAGTTTCTTGTGGCAGTTATACCAGTGCTGACTGAAAGTCATAAAAATACATTTATTCTGAGTGTTCTGATTGGTAGAGAAGCCAAGTACTGTGTTCCGATGAGGCTTCATTCACTGTGCACTAAACAGGGCTTCATTGTGCAGGAGCTTCTGGTGACACAGTGCTTTGCAGCATCAGAGGTGTCAGCAATTAAAAACACCAACCCTCAGTCTTAGTCACTGAAATTAGTATGTAGTATTTTAGCCACTCTGTCAACTTTGTGAATAACTAACTGTTCATCGACCCATGAAATGTACAAAACCAGAGAATCTGGTTTTCTCCAAGAAATCTCTAAGTGTCACTTTCTAAAAAACGTATACTTTCCATATCCATTTAGAATGTGGTGATTTAATAAATGAGCAAGACAGTAGAATAGATGGCAGATACCTGGAAAAGTGATCAGTTGCCCATTAGTTGAGCACTTGACAAATCAAATTGTTTTACTCATTTCTTGATATCTCCACCAATCTTATTTTATAGGGTAAATAAAGGAAAACTAAAATTCTGATTTAAGAATATATTTGCATTTTAAGGAACAGTGTATTATTGAGGATACTGAGTTTAGCTCATAAGTATTTATAGGTATTTAGAAACATATATACCATAATTAAAGTATTAGTATTTAAATATGAAAATACAATTTTTAAATACTTATTGCCTTGTAACTATGAAAATAAACACCTCTTCTAAGTAAAATGACAGGCACTTTCTGTGAATTGCCTAAAGATTAACATAAACTCTCTACAGCAGGAGAGCACGCAAGACTCTGGACTACAGGAAAGTGAAGTTTCATCAGAAAATACCTTAACTGTAGCCAAGGATCCAAGATATGCCAGATACCTAAAGATGGTTCAAGTGGTAAGCTAACTTGGTCTGTCTTCTCTGTCTAATCCTGGAGATTGCAATCTGAGAAAACTGATAACCTGAATAACCAAGTCTTCTAATTTATTGCTTCCTTCCTACTTAATAATGCATTCATAAGAAATCACATGTCCAGTATTTCTCATTAAAATGGGTTACATGGAGCTGGAGAGATAGCTCAGTGTTTAAAAGCACTGACTGTTCTTCCAGAGTACCGGGGCTCAATTCCCAGCACCCACATGGCAGCTCACAACTGTCTGCAGCTCCAGTTCCAGCATACCCAACATCCTCACACAGACATACTTGCTAATGCTCATAAAATAAAAATAAATAAATAAAAAAGTTTAAAATTGATTATACTTCAAGTTGACATAGGTTGACAGCTCAGTGTAGGTTTCTGCCATTATTATTATTGTTACTATTTCCCAGGAGTCTTAGCTGTAGATTCCTGGCAATTTTCCTTGTACCTGGTTTTTACCTGACCCCAAAATGTCCCCCTCTGCTATTCTCAAAGATTGATGCCTAGACTAGTTGTCAGCAGAGAGACTTCATCAGCTACTGTTGGAAACAGATGCAGAGACCCACAGGCTACCATAGGCTGAGCTCAGGGAATCTTGCTTGAAACAGAAGAAGGATTGTAGAAGCCTGAAGGGCTCAGACCATCACAAGAAAAACCCCAGAATCAACTAACCTGGGCTCATAAGGATTTACAGAGTCTGAACCAACAACCAGGGAGCCTGCATGAGACTAACCTAGGCTCTCTGCCTATATGTGACAGTTATGTCGCTTGGTCTACTTGTGGGATCCCTAATAGTAGTTACAGGGGCTGTCTCTGACTCTGTTGCTGGCTTTGGGGACCCTATTCCCCATACTGGGTTACCTGGTCCAGCCTTAATACAAGGGAGGGTGCTTAGTTTTACTGCAGTTTGTTGTGCCATGTTTTGTTGATATCCGTGGGAGGCCTGCTCTTTTCTGAACAGAAGCCAAGGACTGGGTTGGGGAGGCCATGGTGGAGGAGCAGGAAGAACTGGAGGGGGAGGAGAGAGGGGAAAGTGTGGTAGGGATGTAAAATAAATTTTTAAAAACACTATAGCAATGACAGTAAGTATGAGAACACTTTATAGTAATAAACTTTTCTGGATAAAAAAGTATATAAATTTTTAATAAGAGCAAGAGAGAGTTCAACTTGAATATGAATAATGATGAACCCAGGAAAGACTACACTTAAAAGGTAAATTCTTAAAAACTGTGTGACTCTCAAAATAAGAAAAAAAAGCCTTCAGAATAACACATAAAAGCTTTTGATGTTAGTGTCTTCTGACCTAACCAACATAAGAAATGAGAAAATAGACATGAGTTTGCTGTAACCTGTCATTTAGGACTAGGTAGCCGTCCTGTGTCCATGGTGCCACTTCCCACAATTGGGGTTAATCGGTCAGCTGCTTTCTGGAAACACTAAATGGACGTTTTCATGAACAAACAGTTCATACATTGTAAATTATCTGCTTTTCTGATGCTTTCTCATTGGAAAATGAGTCTTCCCCGTCCATTGCATTCACACTGTTATCCGCCAGAGCCGCAGTACTGTTGAATGTGTTGATAGGGTCAGTCCTCTCCAATGTCTGCATGCAAAGTCTCATAGCTCCTATAGATGAGGTGGGACACCGCCTCTGTCCACTTATGACACAGACTTTACTTAACACCTAAGATACTACACTAGACAGCTAACACTCCAAAAGCTACTGGCAGTTTTGATTTTTGTTATTACTTAAATAAGTTCCTTTGCACTCACTCTCTCTCTCTCTCTCTCTCTCTCTCTCTCTCTCTCTCTCTGTGTGTGTGTGTGTGTGTGTGTGTGTAGTGATTATCATTTCTCTAATCATACATCCTACCATCTCACTGGATACCAAAGCCGCAGTTCTTAAGAGGCCAATGAAGTAGATCTCTAAGTTACCTGCCCTGTCTCCTTGCCGATCTCAGTCCTCATTCCCTCTGCTCTAGCTCACCCAGCCTCTTTGATGTATGCTCCTTGGATAAGTGTGTGGTCAGTCCCCTGCTTGAAAACTTTCACATCAACTATTTTCTGCTTGAAATGCTTTTCCCCAATAGTTGCATGGCTTGCTCACTATTTCCATTAAATCTTCATCTAAAATAGTACCTTCTAAGTGAGGACTTTCTTAGTCACCCTTTTTTAAATGACACTCTCCTCTGACCTTGTTTTCAGAATGAGAGATCTATAAAATACAGGCTTATGGCTCCACCCACAAAATTGGGATCTCTGTATATGGAAATCAGAGCCAGATCATAAATGTTTTCTAAATGATCTCTAATTTAAAATCTTTTTGTTAATGTCATTATAAATATTTTTTAAATAAATATTTTGTTAAGGAAGAAAGACAAAACAATTCTCTAGAAGAACCTAACATAACTCTAGGCCATCTTAACTCTTTTGCATCTGTGCCTGAATGTAGCAGTAGTCCAGTTTGATCGGGTGAGAGCAGGTTTCTCGGTGTTAAGCTCCCGCCTGCCTTCCCCAACCTTTGGTACAGGTACTTCTGTGTACTGAGCATCCCAGTCTCTGCAAGTGCCACTCCTTCATGGTATCACTCCCGTGGGACACACAGACTTGGCCTTCATCTGTCATAGTAGCTCATCAATCATTCTTCTCTCTGCTTTTAATTTTCAAGCATTGTGGTTCTTACATGCCTCTTAGTCATTGAAGTTAGAGGTTGTTTTCTAATTGTTTGGGGGTGGTTTTCAAGAAGAAAAAGAAAAACAATATCTTTACCCTGCCATCCCAAAACTGGAAGTTCATCCAAGCTAAATTGAATTTTATTGTTTTTAGTTCATTGTGCCAACCTGTATCCCAGACTCTTATTACCCAACTTTTATTTCCTACTGTTCCTTGTCCTGAATTCCATTCTTCATTCAAACCAAACCACAGATCCTTCCTCACATAAGCACAGTGCTTTTCCAGCTCTGAACCTAGATTCTGCTCCTCTTAATTACTGCTTTTCAAATGCTACTCATTTCACATCCAAGATTCTGAACATACCAGTTTATAACGGTAAAATAATGCATCTCTTCCTTAACCTATCCAGCCATTTTTTATATTTATTATGGAATGTGTTATTTATGAAGATATAGCTATATATCACCATACATCACCAGTCAAAGGGTGAACGGTATGAGGAGAAATAGCCCGATAGTAATCTTTGTATTCACTTCAGCATTCCACATGACACAAGCTAGGGTCATTTAGGAAAAGCCTCTCAGTTGAGAATATGCATCCATTAGATTGGCCTATATGCAAGTCTGGAAGGCATTTCCTTGATTAATGATTGATGCAGAAGGGCTCAGCCCACTGTGAGTGGTGCTACCCTGGGCAGGTGGACCTAGGTTGTATAAGACTGCAGGCTGAGCAAGCCATGGGGGGCAAGTTGGTAAGTAGCTTTCCCTGTGGGTTCTGTTTCAGTTCCTGCCCCCAGGCTCCTGCCTGGCTCCCTTAAGTGATAGGGTGTGACCTGAGAGCTGTAAGCTAAAATAGACCTCTTCTTCCCCAGGTTTCTTTGTGTCATGGTCTTATTATAGTGATAACAACTCCAACTATGACAGCAGTGTAAGGGTGCTCGGATAGCCTTTCCAGCCACAGTGTGGTGCTGCCTGTCTGTTCTCTGTGCCATCTTCAAGTCATGTGGATGTGTATAATTAACTCCTGTTTCTTCATGTTGTTGGTTTTAAGTAGATTATAGAACAAGGCAAGATGTGTCTCTCAAGGTTAACACTAATCTTCGGAATCCAATTATTAGTGAATAGGAAAACACTTTTTGGTGTGTCTTAAATGTGTTGTAAGTAGCTGTCAAAATTGGAATTGGACAAACATGATGACATTATAGTTATAGTTGCTTTAGAAAATGCCTGGCAGTAGAGTCATTAGAGAACCATGCTGTCTACTCATTCAGTTTCTCAATGACAGGAGAAGAATTATTTAGGTTATTAGATTGGTAACCCAGGGTGGTAAAATGCCTTCCTGTTTTCTTTTGCCTTCTAATCAATTGTGTACTCTCCTAAGTTGGTTCAGTTCATTCAGTTCAGTGGGATATAGATAAGCTGATAAACAAACTTCGCTATCATCCCCCCAAAGCAGCCTAATCTAGTTAATTCTGTCTCGTTTTTTCATTTTAAAAAGTACATTACTTTGCCTGAAAGTTCAGAATTTTATTCAGAGATGTCCTATTTTTCTCAGCTTCAACAGGTCACTAATGTTTTAGGATTGTTAATGGAGAGAAAGTTATCCAGAGGAGTTTACTTGTACATAGACACACACAGTCATGAGTGATGTGCATCCCCTATGCAGTATTATAAGCCACTGAGGCTGTGTATAGACACAGTCTTGAATAATGTGCATTCACTGTGCAGTACTACAAACCACTGAAGCTGTATATAGACACAGTCTTGAGTAATATGCCATCCATAGTTTACGCAATACTGTAAACTATGAATCTGAGTCAAGGAAGTCCACAATCTAGCTACTAGGGAGGTATTTGTATTCATATTGACAAAAACAAAGAAAGCCTGGCCTAAAGCAGACAGAGCAAATCTGTCTCTAACAAAAGAAATCACATTATTTATGTCAACAGTATAAATTATACTCTCAAAAGGGAGCCAGGGGTGCCTCACCGTCTCTGCACAGGACTGACATCAGTGCTATCCTGTTCTTACTCATAAACTCCACCTGCACAGAGCTTGTCCTCATCTGTAGGGTGTCAGTCTCACTCGGCAGCATCTTGTTGCTGGATATACTCTCAGTGATCTGTTATCTTTTCTCCTGCTTCTTTCCCGAGTTGTTTAGAAACATTTCATCCTCTCAATTAGACAGTCCTTTCAGACTGCCTCAGTGTTTTCTCTAGTATGAAAAGCTTGAATTTGCAGGCTACTCATAGAGTGATCATTCACTTCCTACTAGGAAAGTTCTATAGATTACAAAACATCATTTTTATTTTCAAGCTCCTTCTGAGATGTGCGATATCTTTGGGGGCTTCCTCTGTAAGGTGCCATGACAGCCGTTTGTCCTGAAGCCTCACTATCTTCAGGAGGGTATTGCTTTTAGAGTTGCCCTGTCCACTTGCCACATTTCTTTAAATCCACTTGAAAGCCTGTTAATTTAAATTAATTAATATAAATATCTTTGAACAGAAACTAACATGGTTTTTGTTTTACAAGTTCCTGTCCCAGACCCGGAAGCAGTACTTTCCATTGTGGCTTTTACACCTTTTTTGGTCACACAGGTGGAGACATAGGGTGTCTTCACTGCAGGATGCAGTTGTCTTAAGAGACAGTGTGAGTGCCTAGAAACGTGTACCTCTCAAGTGCAAAGCTCCTTAGCCCTGTCTTCGGCCATGAGTGACCATGTTCAAGCCTTGTAAACCTCAAGGCCTGTTTCCTCATGTGAACTGAGATCTGAACTTCCTTCTAGATTTATGATCTATTCACTAATCCTCAGATTTAGACCTTGCCATTAATAAAGGGTCCTGGAACACCTGGAGGCATTTTATGATTTTCTCTTTTCCTTTTAAAGTAAGTTTTATACAAGATTTTTCAGTGAGTAATACTATTTTGTTCCAAATGTGGCAGATAATTGATTCTGATTTAGTGCTTGTTACCATAATAGTGTGGCACCAGCCTCTGCTAAGTTACATATTGCTTTTATAACTTAACTGGAATAGTGTACATAGATCGCTTTTCCAACAATTCTCCCCCCTTTTACTGGCAGAGCTTGATGAATCTTGTGCCAATAATAAATTGTGCATTGGGAAAGTCCTACTTCCCCATTAAGGAAGCTAATGACTTGTACTTTTTGAAACCATATTTGCCAAAACAGTCTCTTCAGACACTTAGACTGTTCAAAGCTCTATTTTCTTTGGCTTGCTTAAAATGTGAACTGAATAATCTCTGGTTCTGGTGGTTCTGATGTATCCATTGCCAGCAGTGAACACTGGCCTAGGGAAGTGGGACTTCCATTACCTAAGGGCAGAGATTAATAATCCAAATGATTATTAAAGATGTTCATCAAGAGGTGATACACCTTGGGCCTGGAGAAACAGTCAAGAAAGGTAGCAAGGTAAAGTTGTCTTGAGTAATTTTATATGTACAATGCAGCTTCCCACAGTCTAGAAAGCTCCAAGATAGGTTGCTTATCACTAATCAACAGTGTGACCAAAGGACAGAGGTATGGTTTGTGGGTGATGCCAGCTGTTGAACACTGGTCCCAGATTTAATTTATCAAGTATATGTTATTTCTAAGTATGAATATGTATTTTTCTCTAATACCTGAGGTTTTATGTTATATAATAGTAATGTCAGGGCTATTCTAATGTAGGAAGATTTGTGGAATAAAAGGACAATCTTATGCTGCTTATTGAAGGGAAGCCACATATCCAGTGATTTTACAAGCTTCCTGTTTTCTGCCAACTAAGTGGTCACTATGTCAATTTGACACTATGTCAAGCTTCTGTAGAGCAGTAGACCCATGAGGAAGTGTGAGATGGGAAAAATGAGACTTGGGTAGCCTCTGATAGCCCATCTTTTACATTCCACCATATAGATGTACAAGAACATTTTCTTAACAGAGAACTTAATAGTCAAAATATTGCCTATGACTTAATATCAGAGAACCTAAAAAGAAGACTTTGTCATATTTCATATATAAATGTATATATATATATATATATATAATGTGAATTGGTGTTTTGCCTACATGCATAAATGTGTAAGGGTGCCAGATCTTGGAATTACAGACAGTTGTTAGCTGCCATGTGATGCTAGGAATCGAACTCAGGTCCTCTGGAAGAACAGTCAGTGCTCTTAACCACTGAACCATCTTGTCAGCCCATAAAAGTTCCCAGTTTTATATTGGCTTTATTTTATTTTATTTTATTTATATATATTTTAGGTGCTTTTATCTGCAGATACACCTACATGCCAGAAGAGGACATTAGAGCCTATTATAGGTGGTTGTGAGCCACCATGTGGTTGCAGGGAATCGAACCTGGGTCCTCTGGAAGAGCAGTCAGTGCTCTTAACCACTGAGCCATCTCTCCAGCCCCCTATATTTCTGATAAATATAAAAATTAGTGATTTTCTCCTAATGTCAATGAACTGAACTCTAAGAATACTGTTTGTGAAATAGTTTCATGCCAATTGTAAAATCTATAAAGACTGGGTTTTCAATTGTTTTGCTTTTATTTTAAACCTCTACATTTTGCCTTGGAAGTTGGGGGGGGCTCAGGGCAAGTCATAGTGTCATAAAGTTAAGAGCTATTCCTGCCTGACATTGTGGTACATTCTGTCCTTCCAGGACTTGAGAGCCTGGAGCAGGAAGATCACAGATTTGAAGACAGCCTGGCCTACATATGAGATATAGGTCAGCTTGGGTTATATAGTGAATCCCTCTCTCAGAAACATACAAAGAAATATGCCTTTAAATTATGTATTTGCTTTTTTATGTGTTGGGGGCTTACTTATTGGCTTTTTTTCTTCCATGCTAGGAGGTACCCACACGACCTCTCAAATGCTATGCAAGAGTTCTACTGCTAAGCTATATCTATGGGTTTTTTTTTTTTAAACTTGGGATTTGGTGTTTCAAGACAAGGTTTCTCTGTGTAGCCCTGGCTGTCCTGGCACTCACTCTATAGTCCAGGCTGGTTTCAAACTCACCTCTGCTTCCCTAGTGCTGCAATCAAAGGTGTGCACCACCATTTCCTCCTGGCTCTTGTTTTGTTTTGTTTTGTTTTGTTTTGTTTTCTGGCATGGTCTCACTAAGTCTCCGGACTGGCCTTGAATTCACTCTGTAGTTCCAACAGTTCTTAAATGCCCAGGTAGCTAGAATCACAGGTCTGGACACCTGGCCCAGCTTCATTTATAATTTAAAAAACAAAAACATTGTTTTTTTAAGTATGAGTAATAGCAATAAACAATGTATCTAGCACAGATTTTGACATTCATGTTTTCCCTGAGATCTGATAAAGATAGCAGGAAGTCGTTTCCATGCATCTGATTGCAACTGCTGTACTATGTGGTTGGCAGTATCTGTTTGGGACTGTTATTTATGCCTCCCTTGATTCTTCAACTGTTCCCTTCACAGTTTCACTGTGGCCATACTCCTACAGTTTAGTGCATCTTCATGCTAGTGCTACAGGTTTAACACTGTAGCACTTTTATCAAAGTGTTCATTTGTTTCCAGGAACTAGTTGTTTGTCATACTGCTTTTATGTTTGGTACTTAATGCGCTTGGAAAATGTATTTTGAATTGTGAACCTTTGGAAGGTCAAACATTGTCAGTTACATATGAAGAGACCGATGACGAAGCTGCGTGGAGGCCGGTCTCCCCTATGCTGATGGACAGTCCACTACTGTACACTAGAGTTCATTGTTTTGAATGTTATATTGGATACTTTAAATTTTGATTTTATTTGAAAACAAAAATAAATTTTATATCCGACTTGCATATGATAATAAAGGGAAGAAATTGGGTCTCCTGAAGCACCAAGTTACTCTTCAATCAACAAATTCTGGAGTAGTTACAGATACAAAGAAAATACTTTCTGAACTTCTGGTCCTTGACACAGAGTTTATTATGTTACAAGTGTATTTTATGGGGCATGAATTGGTGTTAATAACATGGAAAAATTGGTGTATCTGTGTTTTGAATTATTTCATAATAGATTTCTAACTTTTGGAAATGATTTCTTAAAGGTTTTTAAACTTCATATGCATCCAGATAAACTTTAATTTCTTATCCCTAAAACACAGAGACAGACTGTTAAAATGTACTTGTTTTATGAATAAAGTCACAGTGACTTTCTTACCAACTTTCTGAGCCCTGAGAATGTCTGTACCCATTTTCCCCTGTGAGCTGTGCCTGTGTCTGAAAGATAGCTGATAAGCAGTCAGTGAGAAGTGCATCTGAGCAGGATTTTTATCTCTTGAAATAATCACTGTAAAAGAACTCCATCACTGCTTCTTTTCATAAAAATGACTGTTTGGTACTGGGCAAGATTTGTGACCCACATTACATATTTAGGTTCAAGATAGAAACGCTTAGCAGGAACAGTCTCCGCATTAATATGAGAACACAGCATTTTTTTTCTGTATGTTTTTTTTATTTTTTAGCTATCCTGAATGTTTTACTTTTTTATTATATTATGAATAAAGTCACATTTTCTATTCATGTATATCCTTGTTCAAGGTCCCTTCCCCCTCCCACCCCCCCTTCAGTCGTTCTCTCTTCTCCACATCTCCCCATCTCCTCCCCAGCAAGGGCAGGAGGTCCTAAGGTCCCAATATGATTAGTTCAGCATCCACTCCTGGCAGATCCAGTTTCCTCACCCCAGTATCAAGACTGAGTCAGGTGAGAACACAGCATTTTCTAGATTTGTACAAGTTTCTGTAACTTGTCCATAAAGTCTTGTGAAACTTTCTTCTGTAGATAGTTATATTTATGTTAAAATCTTGAAGTAATTTATTTATTTATTTATTTATTTGAAGTAATTTCATATTCCTTTACTGGAAGCTTCCAGGAGAAAGAAAATCATTGAGTATGTGTTTTATTTTATGATTTAGTCAGCAAACAAGATATATATCTTAATCAAATATGTATGTAATATTTTATCTGAAAATTTTACTAATATAAGATCATATACCTCTATAAAATGCAGTGTTTTTAAATTGGCATTCTTGGGCTGGGGAGATGACTCAGTGATTAAGACTGTTCTTCCAGGGGACCCTGGTTCAGTTCCCAGCACCCACATAGCACTTCACAACTCTCTGTAACTCCAGTCCCAGGGGACCCAAATCCCATGGCAAAAAAACAATGCACATAAAATAAAAATGAATAATTTTTTTAAATGGCATTTTTAATCATGGATAGACATGTCTGTACTACTACAACTTGGGAGGTGATGGCAGAAGGATCCAGAATTCAAGGTTAGCCCCAAGCTACATAATTTACTTGAAGGCGGGCATGGGATACATGAAATTTTGTCTCAAAATAAATAACTGAACAAACAAATAAGTGAATAAAATAGCACTTTTGAAGCATCAGAAGGCAAGAGTGTGGTTCAGTTCATTTCACCATATCATAGAAGCTTATTAGTGTGTAGTGGCCCCTTCTCTAGCCACTAGCACCCCACAGTCTCCACACACCTTTCCTTGCACATGAAAAATGTTTTTGAGACAGTCTTGCTGTATAACCTGGACTGGCCCAAGACATGGGACCTTCTGCCTGAGCCTGGGGTGCTCAGGTCACAGGGGTCACCACCACTCCCTCCGAAAGACAAGTTCTGCCTTCCTATGAGTTCACTAGACTTGTAGTACGCTTGCTCTGTGTAAGGAAGAAACTTCACATTTTCCACTTCTTACAACTAAATTATTGGATTCAAATTCATAAAATGATAGGAAAAAGGCCTAAAATATAAGGATTTGGGTTTGTTATTTTTTCAAAAAGCATAGTTCTTTTTTTCCCCTTTGAATCTGAAACTTTAGGAAAATTTCAACATGGTTTAGAGAGATTTAGTAGCTTGGTTCCCATTAGCACCATAACAGATTATTGTGTAAATATTGGCAGGCCTGGAGACCTCCGAACAGTTTTTGTGATATAAGAAACTAGCATTTAGCCATGAGCTCTGCCACCCTAATGTCATTAGCACGGCTTCTTGACACACTTTCTCCAGTGACGCAAATTCAGACCCATGGCTGCCTCCACTGTCCTTCTGCTTTGTTGGACAGACTGCCCTTATCACTTGCCAAAGAAAACCCCACAGTTCTGTAGACTTCATTTCAAGGTCTCCTGTGTCCTCCTTGGACCACCAGTAGCTTTGTCTCTTGATGACTAGAAACTGGACACTTGTTTTGGTTGGTTGACAAACAAGACTCTTGTTACTTACTGTTACTTACTTACTGAGAATGTAACAAACAACAGAGTCCCAAGCTGCAGCGTCACTGCGCACACAGCAGCAGGTCCTGTCGGAGCACAGGCTCAATTAGTGGTTTGGGGCTTTTATCAGACTTTCGAGATTTATTTTACATCAGGGTGTGATTAGAAGCCTCTGAAGGGCAGATGGTTGAAAAATGGGTGTGTTTTCTTTTATCTGTATCAGTATACTAAAGTGACGAAAGACTCACTGGACTTGAGGCATTTCTCCTTCTGTAACTGGTTCCAGAAAAGTCAGGTTAAGACACAGAGCTTTGGGCTCAGATGACTATTCTTTCACCATAATTGGTTCCGTGAGTCTAATAAAATGAGGAGTTTATCTGATTTTACCAACAGCCCTGGTTCTCACTTGTGAGTCCCCCCACCCTTTGTCCCATATACACTTTTGGCACTATATCTTAGGAGATATTGGTGTTGGAGTTTTTTACTTTTTGTTTTGTTTGAATTTTTTATGTTTAAGCTCATTTTTCTTCTCTTTTCTGGGTTTTGTAATTTATTTTTCTAACCTTTCCAGTGATGTCCTGTGGCTTATGCTAACATATGATAAATAAATCACATAGTTGTGCTTGTAGAAAGACCTTATGACATCAAATCATAGAAGCTGAGAGGTTGTTTGCTTCTTTTCCTTGTTGCTTTTAGGAATTGTGGCATGAACTCTGTTCTTTTCCTTTATCCTTAGAACATCAGTGCTTTGGGAAAATGCAATGTTCTAAACTTCTCTCAGTCCATTGTCCTCAATAGTTAAATAGATCTCATCACCACCTCCAGGTCTCCCAGCTCCTAGTCACATCCTCTGTAAGGTTTTAATGCACTGACACCAGTCAGTGTTGCCAGTGTGGGCATAGTGTAGGGCCAACCACTGGAACATGGCAGCCTGCCAGGGGCCACAGTCCTGAAGAAAACCAACTTTCCTTTCTGTGCAGCCAACAATTGCCTAGAGCTGTTAGCAGTGGTGCTTACTAAGGCCCCTCCCCCAGTGGTTCATCTTGTATGGCTTCTGTGCGTCAGCCATGGGAATTGAGAACTCATCTGTGCAGTGACTGTCAAATCCAGAACACAGTGTTTTGAAGCAGACCTGCAGTCTCTCTGCCCTCTTCTCCATGCTCCTGGGTCTTTGTGACTCCAGGAAGGAAGTAGAGTTGGGATTGAACACTCCATGGACACTCATGCTCTGACCATCAGCCAGTCGTGATTCTATTAGCTATCATTCACCATTCTCTGAGAAGGGTAGAAACTTACACTAATTCCTTGGTATAAAGTTAAGTAGTAGATTTGGGTTTTTAAATCTATTTTACTCATATTTTAGAAAATATACTTCAAGAGTAGGGCTTGTCTTAACCTCTTGGTCACTCTATTCCATATGTTTGTCTGTGTATATTAGATGGACTTTTTGTTTTGTTTTGTATTCAATATTCCAGTTGCCTTTCTTTTTAACTTTGCAAGTTATAAAGGCCCAGAGTTTTATCTTCAATTTTCTCTGTCTTCCAGGCCTATCGTAATTTACTACTCAGAACACAGTAACTCTACATTATTGAAATAGTTGTTTCAGAGGAACAACATTGGAAAAAATTCTGGTCTGAGATTATTGATCATTGTCCATGTAATATTTGGGGAATGATTAAGCAGGTTGCTTAAACCTTTTCCATTTGTTCTACCTCTTTCTCCTGATAACTTTTTATGCATCCTCAGGTATATATATGTATATAAAGCAGGTACATAAATCAAACCTTTATTGATAATAAATAATTAGAAAAAATTTTAAAAACAACTTACGGGTATATATGACTTTCTACCTTTTAAAGATTAAAACAAATTTGCACACTAATGAGATGGATGTGCTAATTTACATAAACAGTTAAAATTTGGTTGAATGTTGATACTGTAGGATTTTTTTCAGAAAAGATTTATATATTTTTTAAAAAAGATTTATTATGTATACAGTGTTCTGCCTGAATGCATGCATGCCGCCAGAAGAGGGCACCAGATCTCATTATAAATAGTTGTGAGTCACCATGTGGTTGCTGGGAATTGAACTCAGGACTTGTGAAAGAGCAGCCAGTGTTCTTAACCTCTGAGCCATCTCTCCAGCCCTGTATTTTATTTTCTAATCAGTGATGAGAACACATTTACTATAAACACATTTAAAAATAACAAAAATATATTTAAAGGTATTTCAGGAATTGTTGGAATTCTGTTTTAATCACAAGCCAAATTCCTTGATCAATTTTTTTGCATGTGTGTGTGTGTACCCATAGAGGCCAGAAGAGGGTGTCTGGTTCCCTAGAGCTAAAGTTCCAGACAGTTTTTTTTATGGTGGTCTCTGCAAACACCATGGCCAACAGAGCAGCTATCCACATGAGGCAAGAAGGCCATCCTGTTCAACACAAGTCAGTAGCTGGTTCTTCTAGTCAAACTAGGGTCTGACACCAGATGGGTTATTTTAGGTATATTTGTGTACAGTACTGTTTTGCAAAGCAGTTTCTTCCTGTTCACAAAGAGGCCTAATTACATCCACACTCTTCTCAAAGTACATGTTACTGCTTTCATAAGGATGGGTTCTAGAGATGGGCTACATGTGTTATCTTCAGGCCTACGGAGGATCTGGTGTGGTCTCGGTCATATAGATAGTATAGAGGCCATCTAGACTATTAGCTACCTCTCGCCCTAGTTGTGGGGCTTGGAGGGGTGACCATACAGATAGCACAGATGCCACCTAGACTATGGATATCACCTGTTCTTGTTTTTGGAACCCTGGGAGAGACCCTGGCCATACAGATCTCCCGCAGATCACCTAGAGTATTAGCTACATCCATTCCCAGACTTCTGGCCAAAAAAAAAAAGAAAAAGAAAAAGACAGGTTATACAGTTGAAGAGACAACCCTATGTGTTTAAAATTTCTGGTTTCCCTAGTGCTTATTCATGACCTCAAGGACCTTTGGGAGCTGCCTAACACATGTGCTGGGAACCAAGCTCTGAGCTTCTTGAAGAGCTAGCTGCAAGCACTCTTAATCATTGAACCATATTCAGCACAAACTATTTTTAATGAAGTTGAAACAGCAATTTTTAACTTCAAACATTTGAATGTGCTACAACCCAGGTTATACTATTTTGACACTTGCATGCTGAAAACAGTGAGAAATTATGACTAAAGTTTGTTTTCTATAATTAAGCCATTGTTTCTATAAGATATAAAAAGTCACTGCCACTCATAACACACAGTAGTGTTGAATCCAAGCAGAGGTGTTTCAGGTGGCATTCCTTATATCATGTGGGTTGATGGTATGCACAGGGCAGAGTAAACGTGCTGTGTATCATGAACCAAGACTTCAGTAAAGCCACATGCTATAACATGTATTGAAAGAAACAGCCTAGATTCATTGTGCATTTTAGTTTGAATTAATTTTGGAGTGTACTTTTTTCAGAAACCATTTACTGCTGCCAAAGGTTTCGAGACATCTACATTTAGTGATGTAAAGTCATGGGCTTTGTTTCATCATCAAATGAGTTATTTTTCAAATAAATTTATATTCATTTCCCGTGGGTCCTTTTCTTGCTAGCTTGCTATTATTAACCTGGATGCATATATTCATATATTCCCTGTTTTTCAGTTCACCACCTATATTGTCCTTGTTTCGTGTTTGTAGTGGTGTTGGGAAGATGTATAATGTATTACTTGAATTCTACATTCCTAAGGTGTCTGAGTGGATTCAGGATGTTTGCTTATTACATGAACATTTGCATATGTTATGTTTTGAAAAGCTCTGAAACTTTTTTTTATTTGAAAGGCATAGTTAACTAATTTTTTTCTATCAATTTAGCTAAATGTCTAGTCATCTGAGCTGTTGATGCTTTTTTTCCTTGGGTAAGAATATAATCCCTTCATCTTGCACAGCAGAAGTGTCGATAAAATAGTACAAGTGACTTGGTTTGTTTGGGATTATGTGGATTAGATGGTGCTGATTTCATTGAGTAAAGTGTGCACTGAGGTCATTCAAATGCTTTGCACGTATAACAGCAGAAGCAAAGGGAGACTTACTTTAAATAATGAAGTGCCTCAGTGTATTCCTTTAGGTTCATGGAAATAATGAAGAAGGCTTTCTTTAACCAAATTATTATCTTTTGGCTTTTGCTTAGGGTGTTCCAGTAATGGCAATCAGGAACAAAATGATATCAGAAGGTCTGGATCCAGAGCTTCTTGAGTAAGTAACATTTCTAATAAAATCAAATTGACAAGGCACTAAATCTGTCAATTGTAACAAAATGTGTCAAGTTCTCTCTACTGTTTCCTGTACATTGTTTATAGTGGAGAGTGTCAGCGTCATAAATCATGTCCTTGTTATGTTAGAAAGAAGAGGAGGAGAGAAAAGAGAATAGCCCAGGCTACTGAGACCAGCTCTTGCAAACTTTAGGAGGTGAAATTCTGTGACGAAACAGATCAGAATTTGATAGATAGATGGGCATTTAGAGTTTTGGGGTTTTTTTCCCATTCTGCTTTTTCCTTTGGGGGTAATTTGACAAAATACTATCCACTTCTTTTTACTTAAGATCATAATACATAAGCAATGTATTCTGGAGGCCTGGGAAGTGAATCTGATTGGAGCACATGATGTGAAATTCCCAAATAATCAATAAAAATATTATGTTAAAATTTAAAAAAAAGAAATGTATTCTGTGGTGACCTACATTAAGCAAGCCTGAGAAGTAACTCAGATAAACAGTGTCCTAGGTGCACATGCAAATTACAATTTTTTAAATGCTAAGAAATCACAGCTCAGAACTTCGATAATAATTCATTCCATCCAAGGCAGCCTGATACGTGGTTCATCTCAATAAATTATACATGTTAATGGGTCCCTCACCAGCCTTGTGCTCCATCCACAAGTCTCCAGAGACTAGTAAAGTGTCTGTCTAGTGGGAGCTTCTGTTCACCCGTCACCCGGGGACTCGCTGTGCTAGCAGTGTGCTTTGGAATTTTTCTTGGCACCAGCACATCAGGAGAAGGTGTGCATTTTGGAAATGAAATACCATAAAAGTCATCTTCTCATATTTTATCTTCAGAAATGTGAAATTCAAGAATACCTTTAAAGCTGCCAACAATGGATTTTCCGACATGTATGTCCACTTGGTGTGTTTCCAAGTGGCAAGAGGGTTGACCGTAACTGCACGGCTCAGTGAACTGAACAGAGCACATCTGGAATGTTTAATAACGTGTTCTGGAAATTGTTTCTGACATTTTAAAAGTAGATAGATTGTGGCATGTATTTTAATAAGAATTGAACATTTGGATTTAATCTGTTTTGTGATTGATTTGTGTAATTATAAGTACATTTACCTCCAATTGGGATTTTTTTTTTTGCTTCTGGAAATAGACAATAGGCTACAAATAATAACAAAGATCAAAAATGACCTTTAAAATGATGATATTTTACTCTAGAGAGATAGGAAAGCCAGTAAGCATCCCCACAGACTGCATATCCAGTCTTCAGCTGCTGATGGTTTCACTCATCTCCTTCCCAATGAAGCCTAATTGTGGTCCTTTCATTCACACCGTTCACACGAGCGACATGAAAGTCACCTTTGCTTCTTCCCTCTTCCCTACCTGACTGTGTCAATTGCTATGATTTTTCTCATTTTCATATCGCTTACCTTTTACCACGTGCCTATGTGCCTGTTGCTATTCTTCTGACTCTTGTCATTCTCACCCGAATTATTACAGTAGCGCCTGATCTGTTCTTGTGGTCGCTCTCAAGCCCTCCCAGTAAAGCCAAGTGTGTGCTCACAGCTTCATTCTTGCCTTCAACATACAGTCTAAGTGTTGCATGTAGATGTTTTTCCCATCACGTCCTGGATTATTTTTCAAGCTCTAACTAATTCTGTACGTGTTCATTTTGTGCAGCCATTGCAAATGAAATGGCTATATTTCTCTGAAGATAGCAGTTTTCTATTTCTTTTTGACATTTTTATAGCTATCTTAACTCTCCTTGGAGCCCCTTCCCCCTATCTTATATAGCTAAATCCTTTTCTTCAAGAGCATTAGGTATTGTCACCTTAAGAGATCTGTAAGTAGTGATCCAGGGGAGAAACCCACACACACTCAGTGTGCTCTTATATCACCCTTAGCAAATGTGGCTGTATATCATCTGTAAATGTTGAGAAACATTCAGTTGTGAGGTGGATACCGAGTTGTAGGGTAGGATTCCAGTAACAGCGTGGCTTACAGAAAAGCCGTCTCTCAGCCACAGCCTAGAGGCTGACTTCTGACCCATTGCCTCATAGGTCCATGCCACTCACCACCAGGGGCACTGGTTGGAGTGGACAGACTCACTTAAGCCACCACCACTGCCACCATCTCCATCTTCATTTAGCTTAATCCAAGTGTAACAGCCACTCTGTTCACGGGGATTGTGGTGCTGTGGAGCCAGGGTTACACAAGATCTGGACCTTCACTTGGGGAGGGAAGTGTGAAGGTATGTACTCAGAGGAGCTGTACCCTCCAGGAGGAATGGAGTTTTATTTAGAATCTTAGATACAAAATAAGCCTTGTCCAAGAACTTTGAGTAAAGTGTCCTGATGCTCTCTTCTCTCCTCTGTACCTTCCAGGAGGAATGGAGTTTTATTTAGAACCTTAGATACAAAATAAGCCTTGTCCAAGAACTTTGAGTAAAGTGTCCTGATGCTCTCTTCTTTAAAAGTATAAACATACACTTTCTGTTTTTATTAGCTTTAGGTAGTAAGACAAATTCATATAACTTTTGAAAGAGCTAGTCTAGATCTGTCTGGTCTGGACAGAAAACAGAACTCAAGTCAAGGGAGAAATAAACACCTGTCACCTGTCACTAAGCTTGTTGTTGGACTGGCTGTTGTACATCAAAAGCTGGAAACCAAAAGCACACTGTTTTAAAATAAAAGTTTATATGAGGAAGCCTAGTACTTTTATCGGAAAGTTATGCCTAACCTTGAATTTGAGATATCTACAGATAACGAAAATGCTTGGTAATTACTGAATCAATATGTATATGATGCTTCTAATTATTTTAATTATTTTTGTCAATCCTCAGCTTTTCAAAATTAGTTTTGATACTACTGACATAAGAAGACATGGGACTGTCACTGTCAGACCTAGTATAAGGGGAAAATTGAAACTTTCAATTAATCCTCATTCAGAGATCAATCTGCTTTAATGTTGTGACCAGAAATGCAGAATGAGTAAATCACGCTTTTAAAATACTTGCAATTAATGCCTAGATTTTCTTACTAGGAACCAAAAGTATCACCTCTTCATGTCTCAGAAGTAATATCAGTTCTTACCTAGTAATGATTACGTTTTTGCCTCAAGAGTGACCTTGGTCCTGTGCAGCTCAGGAGTGGGTTCATGGTGACAAAGGGAGGCTCAGGCCACAGTAGACTAGAGACAGTCAGCAGGAGGCAGTTGGGATAAAAGTCCACCCATGGATCAGTTTGTAAAATGGAAATAGGATGGTTCAGCTCCTCAGTGATGATGTAGATGCTCAGTAGAGCTCTGGACAAGCAGTGACTGTTAATGAATGTTAGCTATGATTAGTGAATGTTCTAAGCCATGGATTTACCAAGCTCTGGGGCCACAACTTTTTTATAATCCTGAGTGGCCTGTATACCATCATATTTTCAATGACATATTTCATACACAGAATATGATCTTTTAAAAGTATACTGTTTTTTCAAACTGACAGTCTTTACTTCTAATTATGTTGCAAAGAAAAGACTTTTTATTTTTAGTCCATGTTGGGAATCAGATCTGGAGCTGAGCATGCTAGTCACTGCTGTTCACCTAGGATCCATCCCATCTGTCTAGCTGATTTTATGTCAGCTTGATACAAGCTGGAGTCATCAGAGAGGAGGAAGCCTCCATTGAGAAAATGCCTCCATGAGATCCAGCTGTAGGGCATTTTCTTAATTAGTGACCAATGGGGAAGGCCCAGCTCATTGTGGGTGGTGCCATTCTTGGGCTTGTGGTTCTGGGTTCTATAGGGAAGCGGGCTGAGCAAGCCATGGGAGGCAAGCCAGTAAACAGCACTCTTCCATGGCCTATGCATCAACTCTTGTCTCTAGGTTCCTGCCATGTTTAAGTCCCTGTCCTGACTTTTAATGATAAACAGTGATGTGGAAGTATAAGCCAAATAAACCCTTTCTTGCCCAAATTGCTTTTTCGTCATAGTGTTTCCTCACAGCAGTAGAAACTGTAAGACACCACCCAAGAGCAGACTCAGCTGGTTGCACTCCTAACCTAGGGAATGGGGTGGAATCCAGGGAGCTTCATATGGATTTGGATCTGAAATTGAGTTCACATTGCTCTGTAAGCCCTGAACAGGGCCATCTCAGGTAACATTTGTCTGGAGACTAATGGAGTCATTTCTGCCTCCTCACAAGTAGAGTGGGTAAGAGTGACCCTCTGTCCTGCTCATCAGTTAGCAAAAGGGAGGACACTAGAAAACTGGACACAGTTTTTATAAACAAGACTTAACTAAGCAAATTTTCTCGTTCTCCAAGGAAAGCCCATGTTTATCAGTGTTCTTGTTGGCTTTCTGCTGCCCAGCCACACAGCAGAGCAAAGATTGGATTTACATTGATTCAGAATAGATCTCACTTCCAAAATATAAGTGGGTTTTATTTGGTCTGCTTTTTCACTTATTTGGTATTTTTTAATTGAAGTTCTCACCTGCTGACTAGCAGACATTGGCTAGAATGTGTAGGACATTTGTGTTGGGATGTATACCCAGGACTCACAGATAATAAGCACACACTTTCATGCCAACTTTGTCTGATTTTTTTTGTTACTTTTATTATTTTGAGAATTAAATATTTGGGTTTTTTTTTATCATTTCTACTCCTCCCTAATTCCTTCTGTACCCTCAACTCCCTCTCACATATGTGTACTCTTCTATAATTTATATATATACACACACATATACACTAACTATACATAGAGCATGTGTACATGTATATATACATACTCACATACATATATATCCATCCTACTTAATCCATTTAATGTTGTTCATATGTATATTTTTTAGGCTGACCACTTGAGATTGAATAACCCAGTTTCCCCCTCACAGTTGTTCTCGTGGCAATCCAGTCAGATATCTGGACACAGAGTGGTAGTCTCTGCCAAGTTCCTTGACATGAAATTATCAAGGTTGGGACTGGAACCGCCTGGCCCTAGAGTCTGTGTTCTTTGCCACTGTACAATGTAGCATCATGCAGACCTGTGAATGATTGTGCTTTTGTATTTTTTCTTTTTTATTAACATGTTAATTGTAAAAATAATGTGTTTTGATCACATATACCCTATTGCTGTCTCATATCCTGCTTTTCATTTTTCTCCCATTGCCAACAGCTCTGATTTACTTTCATATATTTCCCTTACACAGATTGCATATATGAGAATGTATGACACTTATCTTTGAGGGGCTGGCTTATTTCATTTAACATGATGGTCTCCCATTCCTTGCAGATGACAGAATCTCATTCTTTGTTGCTAAAATTCCATTATGTGAACACCTAGGCTGATTCTATGACATGGCTATTGTCAGTAGTATAGTAAGAAACATGTATGTGCAGGCATTGCTATAGACAGCTGATTTTTCAATCTTTTAATACTCAAAAGTGGTATGTATGAGTGTCATGGAAATTCTATTTTTTTCAGTTTTTGACTTTCCTTGTAACTAGATAGTCCTACCAGCAATAAGTATCCTGACCCATCCCCCATAAACGGATACAAATAGGAAAGGAAGAAGTCAAATTATCATCTGTTTATGGATGAGATGATCTTGTAATTTAAAGACCCAAAAGGACCCACCAAAAGGCTTTGTACTCTCAGCGGTAGCTGGTTACAGAATGAGCTTATTAGTTGCCAGGAGCTGAGGGAGCAGAGAAATGTGGGCCACCTGCTGGTAGGGGAAGGTTTTCCCCCACTCACCCAACACAGTGACAAGAAACAGCTAAGAAATCAGTCCCATTTATGATAGCCTTAAAACAAACGGAAAAATCAAATCTTAGCATAAACGTTCCCAGAGATATTAATGACAATGAAAACTATAGGTCACCAGACACAAAAATTATAGAGAATACAAGCTGGTGGAAGGGCCTCTTATGTTTGTGACTCAGAAGAATTATTATTATATATGGTCACATTGCACATTACATTTTAAATTTTGTTTCTTTCTAGACTTAACTCTATTAACCATTTTTTGGTTTGCCTTTGTTTTGTTTTTTTTTTGAGACAGGGTTTCTCTGTGTATCTCTGGCTGTTCTGAAACTCACTCTGTACATCAACTGGCCTTGAACCCCTAGAGATTCACCTCTCAAGTGTTGGGGTTAAAGGTATATGCCATGACCATCCAGCTATCTTTTATTTTTATTTTTAAATTTATTTTGTTTTTTTGACATAAGATCTTGGGAAGGCCAGGTAACCATAAATTCACACCAATCCTCTTGTCTCAGCCTCCCAGATAATGAGATTATAGGCATACATCACTCTACCCAGCCAACCCTTTTTTTAAATAGCATTTATTTGAGAGAAATATGTGCATTGTTTTATTTGCTTGTGTTGCCATCCATAAATACTAATATAATTTTGATATGGTATTGAAATAATTCCCTGTAGTAATTTTTCCTTTTAAAATTAACAAAAAATGGAAGGAGTGTAGTGGTACACTCCCCTAATTCCAGCACCTGGGAGACAGGCAGGAATAGTCTACATAATGAGTTTCAGAGCTATAAGGTAAAACTCTGTCCTGGGGAGGGGGTGAGATGCTAGAGATTAACCATGTAGCAGAGGGAAACCTAATGGGAAGAACGGGCCTACTGCTGTGGTGACTGTGGAGGGCAATGAAGCCGATGGGCCTGGATTAGTATTTTAGGTAGATGGCACATCAGTCAAACCTGGAAATGCCATTTCATACCTTCAGACCTTTTCTTGTTGGGCACGTGTGACTTAAAGGTGGGTCTAAAATTGAGAAGCAGAGCACACTGGTTTCTTTCTGTAAGACAGGAAAAACGGTGTCGGCGTCTCTTTTTGTTTAGCAGCAAGCCATGTATATACTAAAATCCATAGCCATATTATAGCCATAGTTCTGAGTAGTTAAAAGTAACAAATAGATTATATATTTCCTCATTTTGGTTATAATTTCTACTCTGAATCTCCTGAAGCTTTAAGAGTAACGAAGGGACTGCCGAAGCCTGCCTAGTCAGGATAAGATGGTCCTACCAAAAAATACCCTGCTTCTATGGAAACTTGTCAGATATCATAGGCCAGTAGCCACAAGGATGGATGCTCCCGTTATACAGAGAAGTGGTGGATGACTGTCCAGGTAGTTAACTGTCATTGTCTTCTCCTAAATTCTGGAAGTTACTTCATGCTTCCAACTTTAGGTATATATTTTCCTTCTCAGGTCTTGACGGTGTTGAAGATTAGATAGTTGAGGTTGTTTTTACTTCACATTTCAGCAAAGACACTCAAGTGTTAGAACTCTATTTTTTAAGATAAACAGCCTTAAAGCAATCCCTGTGCATTTTCTTGTATCAACATTTTAGATATTAAATTGTACTTTGTAGTTGTTGTTTGTTAGCAGTAGTTTGACCTCACTTATGTTAGTATCTCTCTCTTTCCCAGACACTGTCTTATGATGATCCCTATAGTATGTAGTTTTATACCTAGTTTAGAACCTTCCTATTTAGACAAAACAGGGAGATGTAGCGGGAAATCAGTAACTATACATGTGAATGATCGCGTCAGAGGACTGGAGACGAGCGGGGTGTGGTTAACTGGAAAGGATTCCGGAAGTAGACCTCTGAGGGAGAGGACCAGGACAGGAAGCTGGCATTCTCTCGCGAGAGTTCCCGACCAGTTGGGCGGGTTTTCGGACGGATGACCCGGCTTCCGGGTGTGCACAGTTTGGGCCAGCAGTGCAGGAGTTCGGACGTGCAGCGTGGGGATGAGGAGTTTTCCTTAGAAATGCTCTGGCACACTGCAACCTTATCCCTTCATTTTTCTCTTAAAACCTTCTCTGTTTTGTAAGTGATTTTCACAAAATAAACCCCATTTAAAACATAAAAAAAAAAGAGTAACAGAGGGACCTGAATCAGAAATAGGTCTGGTAAACTGGTAATTTTAATTCAGAGCACACAGCATCTCAGTATTTGTTCTTTTTTCTCTTGGTTTCTCCAGCTGTAGACTTTTCTTGTCTAATTTGCTCTCTGGTAAAAGTGAAGAAAAGCTAAGTAATAGTACATCAGTGTTGAGTAGGCGATTTCCTGGAATAAACACCATTGAAAACACTCTGTGTCTTGGGTGACTGTGGGGCTGTCAGCACATGTATATGGGTGTAGGTGCACACATGGGTGTAGGTGCACACATGCACGTGTGTGCTTATCCAGTGGAGGTCAGAGGCCAGCTGTGTGTGTTGTTCCTCCTCTTATTGTCTTGGAACCTCACCAAGTCATTTAGACTAACTGACCAGAAAGCTGTAGGAATTCACCTGCCTCCACTTCCCACTACACCACCTCTGGGATTACAAGGAAGTGTCACCACTTCTAACTTTTTGCATGGTTTGGGGGGTGGGGGATCCAAACTCAGGTCCCCACACTTGCTAGAAATGCTTTACCAACTGAGTCATCTGTCCACCCCTCAAAGTGACTTTTCCTAGCCCTAGCATGTTATAATGTGTGTTTAGGATAGCACACTCATACAGAGTTGGGGTTTAAACAGTTGCTGTTTTCTGTTGTACTGTATTTGAGATAGCACTTTTTTTTTTAACCAACTCATACTTTTTTTTTAAGTGCTAAATATTCTTTATTTGATATTATACATAGACCACAGTAAGTACCTTTTAATGTAAAAGGCTTCCTCCTTTGACTTAGGGAATTCTAATTCAAATGACATCAAGTCAAGAATAGACAGTTGCTTCCTGACATTTAGCCACTGCCTTTAACAGGCCAATGAATACAAACTGTAACACAGGTAAGCCTTCACATTTGAGACAGTGTCAGAATTTTCCCAGGGTTTAAACATATTCATATGCCCAGTTATATAAATTTAAGTATAAAGCCATTCAATGAATTTGAGGTGACACCCCATCTTTTGTGGAAAGCAGAATTAAGTCCAATCCTATCTTGAGAAAGGGAAGAACATTGATAGTACTTATGCAACTGGAATTGTTATTTTTAAAAAAGATCATATTCACTTTTCTACAAGTCAGTTTTACTTAAATCAGGACCATCCAACAAAAACATTGTTAGCCATTCATGATCTGAATTTTGGTGTATGAATTAAATTATGGTATACATTAAAAGCCAAGAGATATTTGTAATAATAAATAAGGCAGTGGAACTATTTATTAGTAGCCTTTTTAAGATAAGCTAGTAGGTCTGCCCTTTCTCCCTTCTTCTTAATTCCAGCAAAGATCATTTTTGTTCCAGGGATGTACTTTTTGGGATTCTCCAAATACTCCATCAGGGTATCCTCTCCCCAGGTGATGCCTTTATTCTTGTTGGCATCCGTGTATGAGAATCCAGCGGCCTGACCCGTTTTCCTCCCAAACAGACCATGGAGATTTGGTCCAGTCTTATGCTTGCCTCCCTTTTCCACAGTGTGGCACTGGACACATTTCTGAACAAAAATCTTCTTGCCTTTCTCAACATTACCCATTTTTAATTCGCTCCCGGGTGATCAATACTACAGGCGCTCACACTCGAAGACAGACGTCCCACTCTCCCCAACTCATACTTTTTATATTCATTATCTAGAGGAAAAGCACTAAAACAAAGACCTGTAAGTGCCAACACCCCATAGACTAGGAAGCCTTCTCTAGGCATGTGCTCTCCCCACACAGACTTTCCACATTGCCTCGTGGCCTGAGCTTCTTTGCCATTCCTGAACTCCTTTTTGCCTGTGAGTTTCCACAGCTTTCCTTTTCTTTCCATTCCTAACTTTCCCATCTGTACCTCAGTATGCTCTTGAGGCAGCAGGGACTTCACACTGGTCATGCCGGCCCATGCACACCACATCTCTGTCTATAGTCATCTCCGTGGTAATGAGATGTAGAGAGTACAGAGGGGAGTAGTAAGTGCTGGCCAGAGGGCTGCGGCCTCAGGAAATAGCACTTAACCCTTCAGCTGAAGTCAGAGGCAGCACACTAGGGTGCAGGCTGGTACGTCCTGGTGAAGAACACAGACCCAGCAGATTTATTAGCAACAGTACTCATAATTTTGTACGCGCTTGTCTTCAGTTGGAAAAACCTTTAAATTTCGCCCCCCTCCTTTTTTTTCAGGAGGCCAGATGCTCCAGTGCCTAATGGTGCGAGTGAGAAAGCCAGAGAAGACAGTTCAGAGAGCGATTCTTCTTTCAGTGACTAAGCCGAATTGTGAGGAGAAGCGCATAGAATATGGATGTTTACATTCTGTGGAGGAGCCCAAACTATCAAACGACCACACACCCACCCCAACCTTCCTCTGTTCAAAACAATACAATAAAGCATTTATAACTTCCCAGTATGCTTTGTTAACCAAATAAAATGCTCGGAAATTAAACGCAGAGCAACCTAAATTGCTGTAAGAGCAACAGATAGATATTAGGGTGGATTCAACGGCATTCTAAAATGGAGTTCATTTGGGATTACTGATCAAAAGTAGACTTTATATAAAAATAAGAAGATGTGACTAGTTTATTCAATTTAGTGAATATGTTAGTTTGAAAATTATTGTATACATTTCTGTCATAAGCTTTTAAAGAAACTTCTGGCAGAAAGTAATGCTGGACTGAGTTTTTTTTCTGTTGTTTAAAGCTTACACATGTCTATTATGGAATTTATTGATGGTATTTTTATAGCACACACATCTTTTTTGCCTTGGCCAATAGTTTATATATTGTAAGTAAGCTATTTTATGGGATTATTACCAGATAGAAATATTGGAGGTAATCCCGTGTGGGTCAGAGTGAGCAGCCATCACTGTCATCAACGTC
>PVIH01019956.1:0-33913 GCA_004025045.1 Sigmodon hispidus | reverse complement strand
CCCCTGCCCCTGCCTGCCCCTGCCCCTGCCTCTGCCCCTGCCCCTTGGGTGTTTTGTTTTTGTTTTTGAGGGTTTTGTTTTGTTTTGTTTTGTTTTTCAAGACAGGGTTTCTAAGTGTAATATTGCTGGCTGTCCTGGAACTCACTCTGTAGACCAGGTTGGCCTCAAACTCACAGAGATCTGCCTGCTTCTGCCTCCCGAGTGCTGGGATTAAAGGCTTGTGCCACCAACATGTGCCTTTTGGATTTCTAAAGTGAACAAGTAGCAGGCGACTGTGTGTCATCCGCTGTTTCTACCTCAGAGCCTAGGACAGATCCTATAAGAACTATACTACCAGGGATTTTAACTATTTCTTTAATGATCCAGATTCATTAGTTACTTGTTTGGGATTTGACTTTCTAGATTTCATTTAGAAAATCAAAGAGTGAAAGCCAATCTGGTTTTAAATCAGGAAAAAGAAAATGGTCACCACATAGTGATGACAGGAAAAACAAAGTCCTGTGCTGGACTTGCCTAGTACGCTTGAAGCCACAGGGTAGATCTCCAGCACTGGCACAAGCATCTGTGGTGGTCTATGCCCATATCCTGGCACTGGGGAGGCAGAAGTGGAAGATCTGGGGTTTAAGGTTATCCTTGGCTAAATGAAGAGCTCAAAACCATCAGAGGCTTGACCAAAACAAAAAAGAAAGTTGAACCAAACCAAAGACACTTGGCCTTTTGGTTCTCGTGAGTCCCAGACAGTTTGCACTCTCCCTTATGGTGTGGTGCCTTCGCTTTACCCCATACAAGCCGTCCAGGCCACACATGCTCAGCACACTTTTGTCCCAGCTGGATTCATTTCAAGGTAACCCAGACCAGGAAGGGGCTGCTTCTTCAGAACCTGGAGAGTACCAAGCAGGGAGCTATGTGCCAGGCCCAAACCCAATGCTCACAGTCTTTAGGTTCCACATTCATGGCTCCAACCTTCCCATGGGACTCAGAAGTACAGCTTTGTAGAAAGCAAGTTATTAATATACTGTTCTAAAATGGAGGACATGCTTTCTGCTCTGGGTCCGCCTGCAGTTCAGGCTGCTGGGCATGGGGCTGGTGTAGTGAGTGGGGTGAACAGATGGCTGGGGCCGTGCCCTCAGTGACTAACTCCAGGGACGGGTATCAAGTGGTTTACTCTACATCTGTCAGGGGCCTGTTTTATGCAGGGTCCATGCTGATGGGTTATGCAAAGGAATGTGAGCTATGCTTCTCAAATCTGTAAGCAGTGCTGGATGAAGGGGCATCTCTAATAATGAAATGCAAGACTCAGAGCTGAGTAACTTGCGCATGTGGAAACAGCAACACATTTAGTGGGAACAGATTAGAGTCCAGGTTTGCCTCCTCGTCTGTTAGGACACTGCATTAGCCACTTCAAGAGCTGTAGGGGCAGAAACTATAGATTGGGGGTGGGGGAGCAGGGCTGGGGCGACAGGAACTTCCATGGTGCTCTGTCCTGACCAGTCACTTCACACTGCCTGTCTCCTCTGCTGCTTGCTTTCCTCATCCATAAAATGGGGGGTCACACTTATTTCACAGTGATGGTATGAGAAAAAGGGGACAGTCACTGGGGACCTGCACACTTCTTCCTGTTTCCATACAGCCTGACTAGAATGTTTCACACAGGCCAGCATCCCCAGCACCCCACCCCACCCCTTCTAGTCTCCAGCAAATCCCAGCTCTCTCCCCTCCATGTGGAGCCATCACTCACAAGCAGACAGATCCCAACATCTGGCTGCTGCCGTTGCTATGGTGAGCTATGCGGATGCTGGGGCTCCCCAAATTGCAAGGTGGATTATGTCATTCTACAGAGCTTAAACCTTTTCTGAAGGAAACCCCAGGGGCCTGCAGAATCAAACCCAGCTCCTAGCTCTTGCAAAGGTTCCCTGGGCTCTTGCTGGGATGTCTGGGTCTCCTTTCCATCCTGGGGCCCCAACACAGGCAGCAGGTGCAAAAGCAGCTGCTTCTTTCTCCAGGCATCTAGGCAAAGCTATTCCTTCTGCCTAACCCACCTTTCCCGGAGGCTTCCCACGTTTCCTGGGTTGGCTTCCCCTGGTTCTCTTCCACTTGTCCCCTCCCCAGACTGAAGGAGTAGATTTTGACAGACACCCTCTTAGAATGCCTACTGCCCAGGAGTCCAAGCGTGGGCATCATGCTGACTAGGCTATAAGCTGCTTGAAGAAAGCAACCAGGACAGTTGTTTATTCTTGTTTTCAGAGGCGGAGTCTCACTGTGAGTTTAAGGCTGTTCTCAAACTGGCAATGCTCCTGCCTTGAGTTCCCAGTGCTAGGATCACAGGCATGGACTATGCGCTTGGCCAATGGGGACTTCTTGGGAGGTGAAGGCAGGGGGATCAGAAGTTCCAGGCTAACCTAGAGTACTTCAGAGCTTGTATTAAAACCCCAAAACAAAAGAGAATAAAAGCCCAGACTCATGTACCCAGCACAAGACAGACATTGGAAAATCCATAGATGTGTGATGATCTCATAGTGATACTCAGTAAAGAAGAGTCCACATACACAAATGAGACATACACACAAACCCACAAACCTGTGCAAACACAGTGTGCAGGGCTCCGGAGTCACATAGAGCTTTATGTCTCCAAAGTCACAAACAAGACTATGTCTTAGCCCAGCCTGGTCTAAAACTCATTATGTAGCCTGTGCTGGCCACAGAGTTCCAACAATCCTCCTGCCTTACCCTCTCGAGTGCTGGTAAGAGATGTGAGCCACCACATCTGTGTTCTCTTTCATGTGTTATCGTTTGTTGAGGGAGATCCTCATTGTGACTTAGGATGTCCATGAGCTCATGGTCATCCTGCCTGTGTCTCCCAAGTGGCAGGGTGACAGGTCTGTGCCACAACCCCCAACCTAAATAATATCTTCTATACCTTAAACATAATTGTTCCTTTCCATTTCTACAAGCATTTACAGCAATGTGGGCACCTTCAGCTAGGGTGGCCTGCCAGATTACGTGGCTCCCATCAGCCTCTCTCTAAACTTCTAAGGCTATGATTTGACCTACATTTTAGCGCAGCTCACTCGATGGATTATTTTAAGCCACACACAACTTTGCCTTCTGACAGGCACGGCTGTGCCAACAATAATCGCTCACATTTGTACAGCACAACAAAATCAACAGAGCATGTCCACAGACTCTTTGTTGCTGGGCTTTGAAACAAGCTCTCAAGTACCCGAGGCTGGCCTTGAACTTGTGATCCTCTTTCCTCTGCTGTCTGTGCCCTAGGATTACAGGCTTGCACTACCATGCCAGGCTCTATTTCATTTTATTCTTCTGATTTACAGAAACCAGAGCAGGCGTCATGCTTTCCCACGACACAGGTAATAAACTGAAGCTGAGAGAGACAATGAGGTTCTCAGAAGAAGGCTGAAGAAGGCCAGGAGGCCTTCCAAACAAACAGCCCCACCTCATTCCCAGGCTGTGGATCCTTCCAAGGTAGCTGCCTCTACATCCCCCCATGCCATGTGCTACACACACACACACACATGTGCAAGCACACACAGGGAGAACACAAGCAGTATACACTGAGGGCACACACTGGCACACACACACACTTAGTAATGCTTAACTCTCTGCTCCTAGACACTGGTGTCCTTGCTCCACAAAGATACGTTGTACTTGAAGCCCTTTCTCAAAACAAAGACATTCATGCTCCCGTCAGTGCTTAGACCGGAAGCCACTGACCCAGTATCTGCTGAGCAGATGCCTCAAGTTGCTGTTTGAGTTAAGGGGATGAGCTTGCCAGATCTAGCCAACTACCTGCCCAGGCATCCCAGGACAATAAGCATGTACAGCCTTTTGCCAGCTGGCTGGTCTCCCAGGGGCTGTCTTTGGCCCCAGAATTTGATGAAAGAATTGTCCTCTGCAGGAGATGAAGCTGTGTCCTGGGCCTCCAGAGCACCCTATTGCAGGAATCCTAGCAAGGCATCATAGACCTGTCCAAAACATGCATAGCTCTCACATGTATGCATTCACATGCAGACATGCCTTGTCTCTCTACACAGCAAGAGACAAAGGCTGAGGACTCGGGATTACCAAGAGTTGCCGGAGACACTTCCACAGACGCCTCTGAAAGCTTGTCAGCCCTTCATTTCTGTAATTCAACAGCAGCCAGCAAACATCTGGTGGTTTCATAGGGTAACTACTGATGGTAATCATCCCTCCTAGTCAAAGGCCACATCCTGAAGGTAGAGGCCATGCCTTAGTGTCCCTTTGGGGTCCCCCACAGATCATGGGTATTTGTATAAAACAGGTGGTTTGTAAAGATTTAAAATAGTTCTACTGCCGAGGCATCCATTCCTCCTGCCTCACCTGCTTCTGGAGCTAACACAGTGGGCTGAATCTCACCCCACCAGTAGGCTAGGCAACAGGGATATGATGAAAATATCCACTGAGTACCTACTGTGCACTGGATACAAATGAAACTCAGCTTAGGTGTCACAGAACAAGCATGTGGCTCATGCTGAGGGCTAGTGTGGAACACTCTCACTGCTCTGCTGGCAGCCAACCCTGTGGGCACTAAGTCGACTCATGCCTGCTCCTTCAGCAGCCCACCACTGCTCTGGACTCCCCTGGTTTACAGGAGAGAGTCTAGATGAAACTACTTTGCAGCCACATTCCCTAGTCTCCTTTGGTTCTCTCCCAGGTTATAATGAGCAACTGTGCATAAAGGAGATGCTTGAATAACTTACCACACCACACAGTGAAGTAAGACACCTATGGCTGACACTTCAACTGTCCTGTGGCCCTGTAAGGTAGCCACAGGCACAGCCAAGCCTCCTGGGCCCAGGCCTGGTGCCAGGGCAACAGAGGTCATTTCCTGTCCTGGGACAGCTCTGTATTGCTGAGTCCAGTCTTCCCTCTGCTTTCCCTAGGGAACCTGCTTTCCAAACAGAGCTACGCTCTACTTCTCAGCTTGTCTTTCCAGCAGGAAGAACCCCAGTGACTGTCCTGGCGGTACAGCCCCTGCACATGTTCCTGGAACTATCCACAGCAGGCAGCAGCTCTCATGGCCACTTGCTTTGGTTTTTCTTCTGTCCCATGGAGACAGGGACCTCAGGCCTTTTGTGCCTACAGACCTGAGGAAGAGCTTCTCCTCACATGCCTGACTCAGAGAGAACTCCAGGCCACACTCAACACACCCCACCCTGGCTCCCTTCCCTCATAGCCCCGAGTGACCCACTCCCAGAGAGGGGCAGGCAGAGTGGTAGGTATAGAGACAGGCAGGCAGGCAGGCAAATGAGCAGAGGGATAAGTGATATTATCCAAAACCTAGATTAATTGAGCTAGCTTACTATGTAGCAGGTCCTTCAGTTAATTAGTCACTCACATGCACCATTTCCCTGAAGCATCCCAGGCAGACAGGGTGCCGCTCTCCCGCTGAGTCATATAGAAAAGTCCTGATGCGGATCCAGGTCTGTCTCTAGGGCCTGACTGACCCCACCCAAGGCCTTTTTGACAGCACGGCTAAACTTACCGGTTCATAGCTTCTAACTTTAAAGAATTTTAGACAATATAAGCTGAAGTCTGGGTCCTGGTCAGCTCGAGTGGGTCATGTACATCAGAACCCTGCCATAAGTGTCAAGCATTCAATTACTCCAGTGGGTAGATGTGGAAAGGAAAAAAACCAGCTTTTCTTTATTTAAAACTCCTGTAGGGATGGAGGTGAGGGGCTGGAGAGATAGCTCAGTGGTTAAGGGCACTGGCTGTTCTTCTAGAGGACCTAAGTTCAATTCTCAACACCCATAAGGCAATTCACAACTGTCTGTAACTCCAGTTCCAGGGGATCTGACAGCCTCACACAGACATACATGCAGGTAAAACACCCCAAAATAATAAACAAACAAACAAATAAATAAAGTCCTCTGGGGATGTTCTTCAGAGGAGGTTTAATGACCTGCCAGTCCTAAGTGAGCATGAAGGAAAAATCTAAGTGCAATGAAGACAGAGTCCCCAGAACTCTGTGTTCCTGCAGATGTGTGGACCTGAGGCTGGTGGGATCTCTTCCAAGAATGCCCTTGAACTGTGTGCCACACCAATGAAGAACTCAGTGCCAAGGGAAACCTGTACTTGACAGACCTCTGGGCTGGACCCGGAGGAGGGAGGAAAGGAAAGGGCCCCGGTCTTAACCTACATGCACACATACGCATACACGCATGCATGCACTCTTGACTTCTCTGGCACAAGTCTGCACTATTGCAGTCTTCTCTGCCCCACAACAGGAAAGGCAGGAGGGAGGGGTAAGCTGCCCGAAGACCGTGGACCGACATGGCCTTTCCATCTTTGCACCCTTCTACCCCGACCTCCACTAGTGCTCCAGGACCATCTGGTTCATCCTGCAGACTTGGGAATTGAGCTATGCAAGAGGCCCCTAGAAAGGCAAGGAAGTCTGGAGAAAGACAGGGTTGGAGGGAGGAAGAGAAAGGGCAATATATCCAAAGAGTGAGAGATGGAGACAGGTGAGATGCTCACAGCAGTGTCCTCAGTGAGGAGGCTTTATCTCTGCGCGCGCGCGCGCACACACACACACACACACACACACACACACACACACACACACACAGAGCATTCCTGCTGGAGCAGAAGTACCTTCAACATCCACAAGGGAAGAGTTACACAAAACCCCAACTTTCATTCTACATAAACACCCTTGAACCTGCAGCAGGAGAAACCTCTGCAGCACTTCAGGGCGGTACAACTAGAAGGCGCTGCTCACTCCGCCCCCTTCACCTGGGAGGCCCTGGGAGACTCCAGACCAGTGGCTTAGCATCTCCAAGCTTCAATTTAGTCGTTAATAAGAGAGAGTCATAAGAATGCCAGTGCCGAAGTGGACCTCAACGGGAAAGGAACTGGAGGTGAGTGGTTTGGAGAGGCATAAACTGCACGTGGCTGAAAGGAGTGAGTGGGGTCGGGAGAGCTGTTTCCTTGGCCCAGGATGGAGGTGGTAATTAAACTCGGCTCTCAGAACACCTGAAGTGAGCTACAGACAAGATGGAAGCATCTCCGTGTTCCCTGTCCCGCCACACCCTGGGCTCCCATGACCAGGAGTACTGTGGGAACTGGAAAAGCAATTCAAGATGGAGCCGTACCCAGACCTTGAGGCTTGAAGAGTCCTGGACACCAGACTCACACTGAAGGAGGAGCAAAATGAGGCTTGGTTCACCCAGAGTTCCTTGGAACAGGAGATGCGCCCTCAGATTGCCTGCCTGCAGTCTGCCCACCATAACACCTCTTCCTGTGTTTCCCACCAAGCCAGCGCTGCTGCCGACCACCAAGTTGGCGGTTCAGGCTCATTCCTATCAATTCCTCAGAATCCTCAAACACTTGTGAGCACAATTGCTGATTCTGCCATCCAGAGTTTCTTGTCTCATGGGGCCACTGCAATGTGTGCAAACGCCCTGCTGACTCTTGGCTTCACAGAACTCACAAAAATGCTGAAGACTTGCTGTGGGCGGTGGGGACACACAACAGGATCAGGACACACACTCTCAACACCTGGGTGCTAACTCAGATGTCACTGGACAGAAATGTCATGGCAGATGACAAGTGGAGCAGAGTTTCTGAGTCTCTAACCCAGACTTCTGATAGACCCGGTAGGGTCACATCCCACAGGGTCCCATCTCAATGATTTCTGCCTCCTAGGCTGGTGGTTTGGGTTCTAATTCTTTTAACACCCTTCAAAGGTTGCCTATACTCCAGGCTAGCTATCAACTCAATATGTAACAGAATGACCTTGGCCTCCACTTCACAAAGGCTGGTTTACAGGTCTATATATGAGTATGAATTTTTTATTTGTTTTTTTCTACCTACTAGTGCTTGTGAAATTGCTTCTTAAGGATTTTGGGAGGTTTTTGATCTAGGAATGACAGATTGATGAAATTATTGATAAATAAAATTGCCTTAAAAAAAAAAAAAAGAATACCAGTGCCTTTGGGACAACTATAAGAAATAAAATCCAATTCATACCCAGAGGTCTGAGGAAGCCCCTGATGTTCTTATTCCCATCCTCTCCATAGGGATGACACATACTTCTGCTTTCCCCTGTGCTACAAACTCATTTGCCAGGACACTGTCCCCCCCCCCCACCAGCCCTCTGCTCTCAGCCTCCCCAAGCAGCAAGCACTGCTCGCAGATGGCAAGATGCCCTCTTTCACAGAGCCTCTGTGTACTCTCAGAGGTAAGCCCAGCCCCGTTGGACTATCACCCTAGCTCTGTACTCCATCTGCTCCACCCCGGGCTCCTACCTCGTGCCACTGCAGACCCTGGGGAATAAATCATGTGCAAGAGAGGGGTTGTAGACACCACCCTCCTGAGCTGTGGGTGACAGACTCCAGGGTCCCTTGTCCAGAGCTCTCAATTCTGCAGGTCAGGCAGAGGCTTGCAGCCTGCAGTTCTCACATGTTGGCAGGGGATGCTGATGTGGTTGGTTTGGGAGTCACATCTGAGTCACACTGGTCTCCTGCAAACTGGAACCCACAAGAGTGCAGGCAGGGCTTTCCCAGCGAGGAGAGGAGTCAAGGAAGCAGCCAGCGAGCGGGAGAAGAGAGGTAAAAGCAAGGCCCAAACCCAGGAAGGGCACAAATGGTATCTGGAGGCGGCAGGGATAAGGCTGGATAGGCAGGTGGCGCCGGCGAACGAAATAGGCCAGCAAGAGCCTCACCCCTTCCCTTAGGCTCAGCAGATGGCTCCATTGTGCCAGGTGTCTGTGGCACCTCTGTAGGCTCCTTGGCAATTGAGCAAAGTCCATGTCCCTCATATACAGCTACACAATGCCCCTGCCCCAGGCTGGCTTTTAAAGACCATTACGGCAACTGTCAGTGTCTCTACCTGCCTTTACCAGGTGGTTCTGAGGTACTGCTGGCGCCAGTCCATGGGTGTTAGGGACGGGTGCCAGGTGAGCCAGCATAGGTGCTGTGGGTGTGGATGGTTAGAAAGAGGCCAGGCCAGGCTCCAGTCTTTGTCTACCCAGATTGCTGTCATCTTTTGGTATAATGGCCCCTGCCAGTATGTGAGTGTGCGCACTCTATCAGTCCCGGGATCTGGGGTTGGGTGTGTGTTTGTTACTACGAGCCAGAGTAGTTACTATGGGTAGATAATAATAGCAATTGTAATCCCTCGTAATTGGACCAGACTTTGCTGTCTGCAGGGCACTTCCCTGGCAGTGACCTCATCTGACTTCCACAGGCGCCCTGTAGGTAGCAAAGCCAGAGTCACTATTCCCATTTTCCAGCTGAACAAACACAAGCCCAAATGGCCTGAAGTCACATCTCCCATAAATGGCAACCCCAGGCCTGAGGCCTGGGACTTCTGACTCCTTACACTTCTGACTCTGCTCCATAGGAAACTATCACAATACAGAGGCCACCTGCCCTTGCTGCTGTGGGTACACAGTCTGACAACAGCAGACTGCCCCACCTGTGAGGGTGTGTGTGTGCGGTGTATGTGAAAGGGGGTCAGCATCCATCTGAGCATGGAGCCAGGGCAGAGGAGACTCAGCATCGTCCAGTCTAGCAGGGAAGCAAAACCAGGCTCAAGGAAAGGAGGGAATTAGCTCTAGCACAGTTGTCATTGCAGAACTCAGGAGACTGTGAGTACTCCCAGCACTAAGGCCAGGGTCTGTGCACTGCTGGGGTTCAGAGCGAGGGGAACTGAGAAGGGAACTTCACGCTGTCTCTAGTCATTTCCCACGGGATAAGAAGAGAGATGCTGGAGGGCTGGGGATGTAGCCCAGCGAGCAGAGCACACACTAGGCTGGCTTTGAACACTGCATAAACCAGTCGGGGTGGCCCAGTACTCAGGAAGTGGAGTGGGAGCATCAGAAGTTCAAGGTCATCCTAGGGCATTTAAGGCCAATTTGGACCGTGTCCAAAAAGGGGAGGGGTGAACTGAGAGCTGCCAGAATCCAGTCCAGGGGCACACATGACTCCCACCTTGTCAGTACATGTGCCGAGACACACACACACACACACACACACACACACACACACACACACACACAAAGCAGTGTGCAGGATTAGAGTTTTATATGCACACCTATGCGTACATGTGTATATTGGGAGTAGGACCTTTGTCTACATCAAGACTATGGGTGGTTATGGTGAGGTAAGGTTCAGGAAGCAAGAGACCAGGTCCCATCTAGGCTTACCAGGAAGCTCAGCATCCCCTTCTGTAGCCGTGCTACCTGCTTTACCTCACGTTTTCAAGGGTTGTCACCAGGACAAGAGGAACAATGGGACACACTGAGATATTAGGGGTGAACGAGGCAGGAGGGAGTGGAGTGTGAGTAAAGAAAGCTCCCAGCTGCTGCCCTTGACCACAGGGGAGGGGCACACCTGAGCCATGTGGCCATCCCTTGTTGGAAGAACAAATCTTGCCCTTCTCCCAGTGGCTCACAAAGGCAGGACAGTGACGTTCATATATTGACACTGGGGACACAGAGTCTAGTGCTGGAGTTTGTGGCCACAACCCCAAGATGACATTGTAGTCCCTTCAGAGATATCCACCCATGATGAAATCCCCTTTTACTGACTTGATCCCGACTTGGAGTTCAGTAAAGGGTGAAACCATGGTTACCTCTCATGGGACTCTGAAACAGAAGTTACTAGTTCCATGGCTTAGAGCCACATCAAGGGTTCCCCAGTGACACCGGCTTTGGAGCTGGGTGGGTGGTGACATCGTTATCTCCAAAGGTTGATGATGTCACTTGGTCTTGAACATCTGAACACAGCCACGTGCGTGAATGTCTGCGTGGGCCGATCACCTCATGTCTATAGTGCCCCAGAACATTACTGAACACAAGGGGAAACCACAGAGGTACAATGGCTTACCTGACATCTCACAGCTAGTATGGGGCAGATCCAAAAAGAAATCTAGGTTTTTGTGACTCCCCTGATCCCTCAAAGCTGTACCACCTAAAGTTTAAGTCTATGCTCAAAGACAAGTGATTCCAGCTGAGGTCCTGGAACTTGGGTTCAGAGTCCTGTCTCACCTCACAATTTAACCTCATTATGTGGGACAGGCCCCTCTCCCTCCCTGAACACCAGTCAAATGGGCTGCTCACCTTTCGATCATCCTCCCGCTCCAGAGCGGAGTTGCTGGTGTCCCCGGGGCCGCTGGAGGGCATTGCTGGCAGCTGGGCAGTGGGAGGCAGGCTGGGACCTTGAGGGCTCTGTGGGGCTGCTGGGCTTCAGAGATGAAGTTACTGTGGTCTTTGTAAGCAAGAGCTAAAACTTAAAACAGATCCTGATGTCACGCCCCTGGAAGAGTGCTGCCTCAATGCTGGCCTTCAGGTGGCTCTGCCTGTGGGGAAGAAAAGTTGGTCAGCAGGGCAGTCCAGTCCCTCCCCAGCTAGTCTCCAGCCCAAGGCCAGCCTGGTCTCTAACCTCTGTTCTCCCAGAGCGTGAGAACCTGAGGCAGCCTCCACCTCCTCTGAGAGCCTGGAGGCTATGACATCCCTCCCGGAGACTCAGAGGTGTAGTGTGAGCTACTTTGGGGACCTGCAGACCTCCCACCCCTCCCTTCCCCGCTGTCTTCCTTCTGAACACTTCCGCAACCCCCTCCCTCCCACTCCAGCCAGTCCTGGGAAACCCCAGCCACCGCCAGAGGCCCCTAGCCCAGCTACATTTTCCTTCTAATCTGTCCTCACCCGACCCCCCCACCCCCACACCGCTCCTGTGGTGGAGGAAGTGAACAGCAGCCACAGGATGTAGTGAAATGAATGTCATTTTGCTCAGCCTGCCCAGGGACCAGCTCCCCACTAACAAAGCTGAAGCCCTGAGCCAGGCTGTGCTGGGACACAGGGTTTGCTGGACTCTGGGTGCGAGGGGTGAGGCCATAGCCTCACTGAACAGGCATGCAAGGCGCTCTCTGCAAGACCCTCTCAGGGCCCCATCTGCTGTCAGGACTGGTGGGGCTGAGCCCTTCCAAAGGCACACGCGCAGCTGTATTTTAGGGGTTTTTCTTCCTTCTCCAGGTGTGGGCCGCAAGCCAGTGAAATAACAAAGCCTGAGCCTCAGGCCACAGCTCAGGGTGGGTGTGTTACTGCGACAAATCAACCCCCTTCACTCCAAGAGACACACAGCAGTTCCTGCTCCCCCCCACCCAAGAGACAGCGCCAAGCCCCTGCCTTGAGTGTGTGCCTGCCTGGGAGGGGATTGGCAGCCTTGGGAGAGTAGGAGGTAGGCTGGATCGGAGCCCACCCACACCCTTCCCCTTCCAGTTCCCCGTTCTGCTTCCCCGCTCCCCTCCCTGTTGGGCCTTTCCTCCCAGCCCCCTCCGCCAGGGCTCCCTGGAAAACCAGGAGCGGGAGACTGCCCAGGCTTGGCTTTCCCATGGGCCCTGTTCCTTCCCCAGGGATGTGACCGTCTGGGAGGTGGGTGTTCTAGTTTAGGCTTTGCGCTGGCGGTGGTGGGGGGCTAGAGCTGGAAGGGGCCATGGCAGAGCGGAGGAAGGGGCCTTACAGTTAAACCCCAAGGCCTGCTGAAGGGGCGATGGCCCACAGCAGCACCCTATCTAGGGAGGCTCCCTACAGCACTGATCTTGACTAGGTCCTGGGTTCTGTGGAGGCTGGCAATGAGGACAGCGGCTCCACACAGTGACAGTGCGTTCACTTGGAAAGCTCCAGACACTTTCTCAAACAGTTGGGACATGTCTGAGGTGTGCGCCAGATCTCATGACTGAGCTGAGGGGCTGGGTGCTCTTGGAAGCCAAGGCCCCCTTATCCCCAAGCCCACAAACTGCTCTCCACAGCCCAAGAGGAAAACTGATCCCACCCAGTCCTCCAAGAGGCTTCCCTGCTGCTAGTGGCCAATGAGTCCTCCCAAATCCCAGCTTCCCCTTTGGGACCACAGTCGTTTCCAATCACCCCACATCAAAACCTTGAAAAGTGGGCAACAGTGCTGAGAGGCGGTCTAGAAAAGAAAGGCAGTTGACCCAGAGGCAGCAGATAAGGTCCTGACTGGGTTAGCTGATTGCCAGGATGTCATCCAGCTCCCACCTACCCGGCTGTCGGGGCCTCACAGGCAACAGAGCTGCCAGCACCCTAGAGAGGTACCATCAAGTGCCCACAATGAACACAGCTCAGGCACAAAGCAAACAATGGGAATTAGTTTGCACCACGATCCAGAGAGACACAGCAGAACCTGTACTGGGATTCTGGGAGAGGAGCCTCTGAGTCTCCCCAGAGGGGGAGAGGGAGGGCAAGCAGAAGCAGAACAGAGGGCATCACGAGAAGTCACCCCAGGGTAGTCACGCAGGAAAGGGAAAGGAAGGAAGCGTCTCTCGGGCCACCCACTCCCTGACACTTGAGCTTCATGAAAGGTCATCACAGAAAACCCAGGTCCTTTCATGTTTCTCCAAAGACCTCAAAAGTGCTCAGCATTATCTGAAATCATCAGCATAGGAGCAGGCAAGACCCCACTAACTGGCCAAGGTCTCAAGCCTGAACATAGGAGTTCACAAGAGCCACATTCTCTTCTCAAGCTACCCTGGCTACAGGGAGCAGGAAGTTCCTGGACCATTGTCCTAAGCAGCAGGCAGAGTCTATCTCAGGTCTATCCCCAGCTCCCACAGCATACTCTTCATTCAGGCCAAGGCTGCATCACAGGAATCCTCACCAGGAGCCCAGCCATCACCACCTGCAATTTTTAATCCTCTCCTCAGGAATTATTCATGTCCACAGTGACCCTGAATAATGTGTGTGTGTAACAAACAACAGCAGAAAAATGTTCATCCTTGGAGCTGGAGAGATGGCTCAGTGATTAAGAGCGCCTGCTGCTCTTCCAAAGGACCCGGGTTCCCAACACCCACGCAAGGTGCCTCAAAATAACCTGTAACGCTAGCTCCAGTTTTGACATCGTCTTCTGGCCTCCACAGGCATTGGTGCGTGCAGATAAGTCAACACACACAAATAAAAGTCAACACACACACACACAAAGTCAATCTTTAAGGGGGAAAGGCTTAACCTTCACTCCTAATCCCCCTGCCTCCACCACCCAAATGTTGGGGTTAAAGGCATGTGCCACCATACCTAATGAGAGCTGCAATACCAACCAGCCTCCATATTTTACCACCTTATCCAACCTACAAACATTTTTTTCTTTAAAGAAAATGTGAAATGACAAGAATGGGCTGAACAAGGAAAAAGACATTAGCAACAAAATATCAAGACTGGGGAAAAACTAAACGGCCAAATCAGAGCCTGGCATGGAAAAGCTGATTTCAATGTACAGCCCTTACCAGACACTCGTCACCATGGCACCAGGCACCTGTGGAACTAGACCGAAGAGCACACACGTGTGACTGACAATAAAGAGGCCGAAGCCATCCCTACACCTACTTCTGCTGAAGCTGCAATATCAGATTTTCTCAGGAGGGGAAAATGGCTGAGGGAGAGGTGAAGTATCCCAGCCAGAAGGTCATTTAAATGCTCTTCCTCACAGAACTGAAAAACAGTGGCAGCCATGTCCAGTTACCCACTAGAGCAAAGGCCTGCAGCACTCACATCAGCAACCATAACGGGCCAGGACTGCCCTGCTGGTCCTACCAGTGAGGACCTGAGCGTTGACAAGCCTTCAGCCCAGAGCCTGCAAACAACTTCTCTGAGTTTGTTGATTTTAGTTGGTTTTTTTTTTGTTTTATTTTTGAGACAGGATTTTTTTGTTTGTTTGTTTGTTTGTTTTTGTTTTTTTGTTTTTCAAGACAGGGTTTCTCTGTATAACAGCCCTGGCCGTCCTGGAACTCACTCTGTAGACTAGGCTAGCCTCAAACTCAGAGATCCACTTGTCTCTGCCTCCTGAGTGTTGAGATTAAAAGCCTGAGCCACCACTATCCTGCGAGACAGGATATTATAGTGCGCAGACTAGCCTGCGACTTTCAGTGTAGGCTAGAATGAGCAGGGACTTCAGGAATGAACCGTCACACCTGGCCAGTCCCCTGTCCATTGCTTGCTTCTATCTATCTATCTATCTATCTATCTATCTATCTATCTATCTATTCATCCATCCACCCATCCATCCATCTATCTATCCATCCATCTATCTATCTATTTAGAAAAAGATTCTCACTATGTAGCCCTTGCTGGCATGGAACTTGCTTCATAGACTAGGCTGGTTTCTAACTCACAGAGCTCTACCTATGTCTGCCTCCTGCAATTCCTGTTCTTAATCTAGACAGATCAACCCAGGGCCAATAGATGTTTTAGAAAATGGTCTGACTTGGAAGATGGGGACCAGAATAAAAACATCAAACCAACTGGAACAAAACACAAAGATGGTAACAGAAAGTTAGATAAAGATGTGTCTATAGCCACAAAACAAGAATGTGAAGCTACTAAAGAAGAAGAAAAGTTAGAGAACAGAAAAGAACATCGAGGGCTGAAGTGCAGCACAGCTGTTAAGAGTGCACACTGCTCTTAAAGAGGACAGAGTTCTGCCCCCAGAATGCTGTGGAACAATCTTTCTACACACTGTGAATATTTATTGTTCTCACTGGTTTAATAAACTGCTAAATGGCCAATAGCTAGGCAGGTAGATATTAGACAGGACTTGTGGACAAAAAGAGAGACTGGAAAGAAGAGCAGAGATGCCAGCCAGATGCAGAGGAAGCAGGGGATGAACATGCCATGATGAAAAAGAAACCACCATGTAGTAGAGTGCAGATAAGAAATATGGTTAATTTAAGTTGAAAGAGCTTGTTAGTAACAAGCCTAAGCTATCTGCTGAGCATTTATAATTAATATAAGTCTCTGTGCGATTATTTGGGGGTAGGCTGGCCAGACAGAAAACCCTGCCTACAAAGCACTCATGTCAACTTGCTTACAACTGTGACTCTAGTTTCTAGGGATGTGACACCTCTGGCTTCTTTGTATATCCACATTCACAGACACACATACACATCACTAAAAAATAAATGCATCTTTTAAAAAAGGAACTTCTAGAAATAAAAAATCATAGTAGTAGAAATATAAAACCCAGTGGCTGACTAAAATAAAATGATTTATCATATGATCCAGGATCTCACTAGCCCACTATCATGCCTACACATATCCCAAAGAGATAGAAGATGTCAAAGAGACATCTGTACTCCCGTGTTTACTGAGGTGCCATTTGCAATAGGGAATCAACCAACAGATGACCAAATAAAAAGATAGATGGATGCCCAGTAGAGTATTATTCAGTTACAAAACAATGCAACTGTCATTTGTAGGCACATGAAAGGGCTGGGAGCAGCTTAGATTAAGAAATAAATTGTCAGGCAGTGGTGGCACACATCTTTAAACCCAGCACTTGGGAGGCAGAAGCAGGAGGATCTCTGTGAGTTTGAGGATAGTCTGGTCTACAGAGAAAGTTCCAAGCCTGCCAGAGCTACATAGTAAAATGAGGCAGAAGAGGAGAAAGATGAGGAGGAAGAGGAAGAGGAGGAAGCTGTTTTACAAGTTGGTCTCGGGGGCTGGAGAGATGGCTCAGCGGTTAAGAGCGCTGTCTGCTCTTCCAGAGGACCCAGGTTCGATTCCCAGCACCCACATAGCAGCTAACAACTGTCTGTAGTTCCAGTTCCAGGCCAAAAAAAAAAAAAAAAAAAAAAAAAAAAAAAAAAAAAAAAAAAAAAAAAAAAAAAAAAAAAAAAAAAAAAAAGGCAAATAAATAAATAAAGTTTTTTTTAAAAAAAAACAAAACAAAAAACAAACAAACAAACAAACAAAAAACAGCACAATTCAGGCAGGAGAGGGCTCTTTGTTTACTGTATATGCACGGCAGGGAGTTCACATCCTGAAAATCCACGAAAAAGCTGGGCAGGTGCAGGAGCGTGTGTCCGTAATCCCAGGGCACTTTTGTCCCAGAGGATGGAGGTGGAGACCGGAGAACCACCAGAGAAACCTGCTGGTTAGATAGATGCACATACATGCACATGAACACATAGTGTTCCACATACGCACGTGCACACACACACACACACACACACACACACATACACACACACGCACGCACGCACACACACGTGTGTACACACACATGCATACTCAAACACACATTCACATACAACCATGCACCCACATGCACACACTTCCAGAAATATCTGACAATGTGCACCAAAACCTGTGTATAGTAGAAAAATTAATATTCATCATTTAATAGAAGTGGTTCATTAAAAGAAAAAGGATGGATATGATTAAACATGACTGTCCTCCCAGCAACCTGGAAGGCTGAAACAGGAGGGTCTTGCTGTGAGTTTAAGAACAGCCTGGTCTATATAGCAAATTCTAGGTCAGTCAAGGCTACTTGGTAAGATACTGCCTGGCAGGGGAATAACCTCACATCTCCTGAGAAGAGTGCTTTACCCTGTCATTTCGTCATGTAGAATAAAGACACTTCCGGTCACACAAGGTCTCAAACTCTATTTGAAGGAAGCTGGGGAAAATATCTATAATACAGGAGAGCCTGTATTATAGAGACAAGAGAAAAGGTTCTTTGCTGTGAAGCTGGAAAGAGACCATGTGGTGATGACCCGATGACACAGGCCTGTCAGGTCCTGCCATCTGCTGCTCTGCCTGACAAGGGCAGGGATATCTTCTAGTCTGTTCTACAACCAGACCCAGGTGATGCCTGAATTTGGATACTCAGTCCCCAATCCTACAGGACACACTCCAACCAGGGGCATGAGCCGAACAAGAAAAAGGTACAAAAACAGTCACAACCAACAGGTAGAGACAGTTCCAAGAATCACCACAAGGGAACATCACAGATGTCCGCTACCAAAGCCATGTGCCTTGAGACTAAATAGTGGACCCAGGGTGAGTACAAAGGAGCACAGAACTATTTAACCCACTGTTACTGCCTCTATGCAGCCAGCCATTCTGACGCTATCAGGAGAGTAGAAGGAATTAGCAACAGGCCCAAAGAAAACAAGGCCAGCCTGGCGGTGGTGGCGCACACCTTTAGTCTCAGCATCAGGAGGCAGAGGCAGGCGGATCTCTGGGTTTGATTCAATTTAATCTGCAGAGGCAGTTCCAGAATGGCCAGGGCTACAGAGAAACCCTGTCTCGAAAAACCAGGAAGAGATAAGGAAGGAAGGAAAGAAAGAAAAGACAAACAAAAAACCAGGCAACTACTAACAACAGAAAAATGAACAGTAAACTTACTAGGCTCGGCTGTGAATAAGTTAGACTGACATAATAATGCAAATATTATGTTGGTTTAACAAAGGTGCTTACACCCACACACATTGTACAAACACTGCACATTTTACGTAACACAAAATTAGTGGCTTAGAAGAACAAATTTCTAGGGCTGGAGAGATGGCTCAGAGGTTAAGAGCACTGGCTGCTCTTCCAGAGGTCCTGAGTTCAATTCCCAGCACCTACATGGTGGCTCACAACCATCTGTAATGAGATCTGGTACCCTCTTCTGGTGTGCAAGCACACATGCAAGCAGAACACTGTATGTATAATAAAATAAGCAAATAGATTCTAAAAATAAAAAAAGAAGTCACAGTATTTCTCCTGAGGCTAAGTCAGGGTGCTGGCAGGTCTGTACTCTTTCCTACAGGTTCTAGGGAGAATCTGCTTTCCATTTGTCCCAGTGTCTGGAGTTGCCTCCTTTCCTTGACTCCTTGGCTGCCATCTCCAAAGCTCTCTATGGTCATCGGACTGTCTTATTACCGACATTCCTTTCCTCCTCCATCTTTCATTTCTAAGGGCCCTTGTGGTTACAATGATAGATTCAAATAATCCAGGATAATCTCTTCATTTCAAAGCCTTTAATTTAATCACATCTGCCAAGGCCCTTTGATCATGTGAGGTGACATATCCGTAGGTTCAGGTAATTAGAACATAGCCATTTTTTATTATGCCTGTTAGAAGCAGACATCTACACATCTGAACATAAGCATAACAGACATTGCTGAATAAACAGTGTAGGGTATTGTTAATAGTAAGCCCACCACAAAAGCTGTTTAGGGAGGCTCGGTGGGTGCAGGTGCTTTGTCACCAAGCCTCATGACCTGAGAGAGAAGTGACCCCAGAACAACCTCTCCACACATGTGTGTGTGTGCGCGCGCACACACGCGCACACACACACACACACACACACACACACACACACACACACACACACATTCTTCTGCTTCCTAGAGCCTCTGTATGTGCTACTGTTAAAGATGATTTACCAGGAGTGACCTGGATTGGGGAAAAGACCTTCAACTCCACCTTGGCCATGGGTGGCATGTGGCCTCTGTCACTCCTCCAGAATTAGGGGGAGCTACAGCCACCACCCCCTGTTGTTCAGCGAAATCATCACAGCCCACAGAGCAACCAACCTCAGCTCATCACACCCACACAGTTCCATCACCAGCTACCTCCTTCCCAGCATGCACCCTTTCCCTCATGAAGTATCCAGTCCTCCAAATGTGTAAGCTCCCAGTCCAGCCCATGATATCACCTCATTTTCATCACTCCCAAACTGGGGGTGTCAATGCTGAATACATCCCAACTGCAGCCCCACATTAGATCAAAGCACCACAATCCAGCCTCCTTCTGGGGCCTCAAGCTGGTCCACCCACTGCCCCCAACACCATCTCCATCTTCCTTTCCAGGATCAACGTCCTCAGCAGCTCAGAACTGATGCCTTAGGTCTCAGGTCCTCCTTTGTGCCCACTTCAGCCACAGCCTATGTATCACTCAACCAAAATAGCCCCATCAGCACCCACAGACATGAATTCTTGTTCTACACAAACAATCCCAATGTCAGAACTCCAAAACCCCTCTCTTCCTCCCCACAGCCAGTCTTCTGGGGATTTCTGAAAGTCTTGATTATGTTTGTTCCCCAAGCCCCACCACAGCAGAGTGAACATGTGATCTGACAGAGCCAATCAGAAGCGTTCCCTGGAACTTTTTTCCCCCCCTAACTGATGAGGAAAATGAGTCAGGGGGATGCCAGCCACTGTCTGTCATGGCATAAGTAAGGCCCAGAACAAAGAGCCAATGGATGAAGAGAAGGAATCAAAGATAACAGTTGTCTGGCAGGGGACTGGCCCACCTGAGATGAGGGAACTTCCTGCACTGCAGGCTGATAGGAGGGAGCCTAACTGAGGAGCTGGTCTCAGGCTCTGGGAAGCCCTCCAGGAAGCCAGGCTTGACCTTTGTTCTTTGAATCAGGTAGGCCTCAGAGTCCCCAGGCTGTGAACAGAGGGAATAACAGGCCTTGTCTTACAATGCTATGACTGAAAAAGTAATGAATTAAAAATGCTTCCTAGAGTGCCTGGCACTGAGAAAACATCGATAAATCTTCACAATTATTAGAGTCTGACTCATCCACCCACAGATTTCTCTCCTTTCTCAAAATCCCTGGAGTGCCCACAAGTGGACGTCGCTCAAACAGAAGTTGTGTTTTTTAGGCTCCCCAGCCACACAGAGCTGTGAGGAATGCTTTACAATGTCAACATCTCATTAGCTCTCACACAGCACCCCATCATCTGGAGTGAGTATTATTTTTATCCCCATTTCCCAGATGAGAAAAATGAGGTCTGGGAAGGTTCCTCAACTGCCCCCAAGGTCATAATAAGAGGACCAAGGTCCAAAAGCCATCCTGTCCATTACTACCTCTTGTAATTGGCTCAGGACCTTTGCAGTTACAGTCACTTTGGGCACACATAGGTCAGGAAACAGTTTCCAGCCCATCTTACTCCTGGTTCTGTTTGGGGGCTGGTGAGGTGTTGTAGAAGGTTTTTGATTTTGTTTAGGCTAGAGGTTTGATTTGTTTGTGACGGCTGTTTTTATTTTTTAAAAATAATGTAGATGTTTATATTAGTTTTACTTTGTTTGGTTTATGTTTTAGGCATATTGTTAGTTTTTTTTTTTATTTTCATTAATTTATTTTGCCACATGGCATGTGGCGGCGCACAATAGCAGTCTTCTAATGTGGTGCTTTGCCCTATGGAAGGACTCATTTGAATATTCGGCTCTTTGCTGAGTGCCTGCCACATGACAAGTGCTGTGCTTGAGGACATGTTAATTGTTGCATTCAGTCCTTATAACAAATCTCTGAGGCAGGTCCTGTTGTTACCCATGTTTTTAAGAAAGACTGGAGGATTCTAACAGTCCAATGCAGGAGCATGGATCCAGGTCCAGCCCATTCTACAGCCTGTGAAATGACAGCGCCCAGCAGGACAGGCTAAACATAGACCTCAGTGTCAAAGATACTACCAGTGACCCTGAGGAACCCCTGTGCCTGCATAATGGCCACATGGCTGAGATTCCTACCAATCTGAGCTGGGAAAGAGGTAGACAGGGGTGACTCCTGTGGGTGTTGGACTTGTCCCCCACCCACATCACCCCATCGTCCGTAAAGGTGGTCCAGGCAGAAAGCTAAGTGACATCAGGTCCCCCCCCACACTAATGCCTCTCTGGGTCACAGGGCCCAGGCTAGGTAGGAGACCAAAAGAGGTCTCGGTTCCACTTTTGTATAAGATGACATCATCCCATTTACTCCCACTTTCAGAAATGTCACTTGCACTCAGCCCACCAGCTGCCCACAGAATACCAAAAGCCTCTGGTGACAGACCAACAGTCCTGCCATCTTGTCCTCACTTCAGAGCTGGGCTGACTCAGAGTCATCATGAAAGGATCGCATACTCCCCAGAAACTATACTTCCACCATGAGAAGCTCATGAGCATGCTACACCTCCCGCCACCATGGCAGCCACAGGGGAGGGGGTGAGTCTGAATCATAGACTCCTTTGCTTGCGCTAATGGTTACCATGACACAGCCCCTAAAGCAGAGAGAATAAAAGGTTTATGCCCAAAATAGATGCTGTGAAAGAGCTGGAATTGTTCTGAGGAGTCAACAGGAGCCACCACAGACTTCCATAAAGGAGCTCCTGTTTTCAGAGTGTGGGGCAAAAAGACCATCCCCTCAGGCTGTGTGCCGTGGCAACCAAGACAGGCTTCCCATAGTCCGAGTAAGGACTCCAGGTGACCAAGCCTGAAGGCCCACGTGAGACTTAGCATGTGGTCCCTGCTGAGTTCTGTGGCAGCTCCTACCCTCTTCAGGAGGGGGCTCCCAAACCACAGCTGTGTATTTCTCTCAAGAAAGGGCCACACTGCAAAGACTCTTTAGTCATTCACCTCTAGCCCCCCTCATCTGGTTCCCGCTCCCCTCCCCATACCTTTCCACTTACTGGAGATACACTTAATCCCGTAAAGAAAGCCTTCACCAGGAGGCCTCAAAATGGGTAAGAAGGTGAGACATCTGCCTGGCTTTGATGGGCCCCTGGGGCCACTGACTCAACTGTCTGGAAACAATGACAACAATGTCTGGAGTGACTGGTCCTATTAGTAAGTACAGGACCCCAGGAAGACTAGGAGCTAGGGAAATCCCTCCAGTGTACCCTAGAATTTCCAGGCTCCCCAGTGATGGCAGTAGAGGATTTGGCTCCTTCAGGAACAGGAAATGCTTAGGTCATTAGTGAAGCAGGACCTGCTGAGGCTCTTCAGACTGTGAGCAGCATTAACACAGGATTGGTTAACATGAGGAAACCAAATCACAAATGTGGCCTGTGAACAAACGCAGAAACCAGGACTTTTGCATATTGTCTATAACTTGGGCTACGAGCAATTGTGAACTACCTGACTTATTCTTAGACCCAGTTGTGGGTGCTAAGAACCAAACTCAGGCCCTCTGGAAGAGCAGCCAGTGCTCTCAACTGCTGAGCCATCTCTCCAGCCCCTGACCTTCAATTCTTGATTTCCAGCCTCTACCTCTCAAATGCTGACATTACAGATCTGTGCCATCATTAGCCAGGATTGCAAGAATAAGTCTGGACAGGTAGACAGATGCCCAGTTATTCTGCTACTGTGTAGGAGCTGAGATGGGTAAGAATGGTGTACACGGAAGCCATGTAACCAAAAGACTAACTAAACTGTACCAGAGGTTAGTGTTCTTCATTGTCTTCATTGCCTCTGTGAAATTATGTAGGTGCCCTTTACACATTTCTCCTTTGCTGGCTGACAACACAAGGTAAAACGCAGAAGGCACTGGTGAGCCAGGCAGCCTTTAATCCCAGCAAAGGTGGGTGGATCTCTGCGTTCAAGGCCAGCCTGGTCTACAGAGCGAGTTCTAGGACAGCCAGTGCTATCCCAAGAAATGCTCTCCAAAAAAAAAAAAAAAGGAGGATGAGATGGCAGCAACACTGGAGAGCCACTCACCTTCCTGGACCCAGTGTGCTGTCTTGAAGTTTCTTTTATCTTATAGAACTTCTTTAGCATCCTAATAGCCTGGGTACTTTTCTAGCACAGAGCCCACATTTCCTAGCACTCAGTGGCTTCTGTAGCCGCTGGCTCCGGCAGGGCATGAGAGCAGCAGCCAGCAGCTTCCCAGCATTCCCTTGGGGAGCTGAGCTGCGGAGCTCGAGGAAGAAGATGTCTCCTTTAGACCCAAACAGTTCAGAGTGCAGACTTCTGCTAAGATTCGTCCACATGGCACCGTGAATGACTCCTCTGCCGCTGTCATAGCTGCTACTTCTCCGGAGTTCTTTCTTTCTGACTGACCAACCCTATTATCCCAGCCTCCTGCTAATAGTTCTCCATTAAACTTCCCTGTTCAAAGCACGATGTGGTTTCCATCTCCTGATGGACCAGGTCTGACACAGCCATCCATGTCCTCAAGGGCTTTGTCATTCCTTAAGGGTTTTCAGCTTATTAGCAACCCTGCCAGCTAGCCAGCCACTCCCTGGTCAAGCCTCTTCCTCAGCAATTGAGGATGAAACACAACTGTTGAGCTACAGGGTGAACAAGAGCCCCTGATTCTGGAAGTTCACAAACCCAAGGACCATCTGTGCTCAGGGCTACTGAGGGGCACCCCTGCCTCCAGTGCTGCACTGCTGTTCTGTCCCCTAAGACCCCCAGACCTAGGGCACACAGAACTCCACCTGCAAGGCTCTGTCTTGATTTTCTCTTGCCTGCTCACCTGGATGTACAGGTGAGAACCTCCTCTTGCAAACCAGGCCTCTGGAATGTTGACACAGGCTTCCCTCAACCCAAACCTGATGCCTATGAGAAGTTTATGACTGACTGAGGTGATGGACGTGGTCCTGGAGTGTTTAACACAATCCCACCGTACACTTACAAGGGTGAATTGTACAGAATGCAAATTCTATCTTGCTAAAGCTGACTCCCCCAGCTGTGAGGTGCCAACGGTTTCCACACATGGTAAATCCTCACTGATCGCATTTTACCCTGGCAGCTGGCTACATAACGCTTTGATGCTTCCTCTGACCTCACCTCACCTCTCCCTGCTGACCCCCATCGCTCCATGTCTGGTCACGTCCTCAGTTGATATCCAGTTTCCACAACTGTTCACACTATTCTCCTCTGAAAGGGAAGCCCCTCCCAACCCCCCTGAAATCCCATCACCCTGTCCTTCAGGCTGACATATCTCCTGCCTTCATCCCTCCCTGACCACCTACCCAGAGGCTCTAACAGTGTCTGTGGGTGATCATGCAACACCGCACATGTATATACATGTGTGTAGCTTCCCAAACATATGAGGTCTTCCCAAACATATGAGGTCAAGGTTCACGTCTCACTCTTTCCCATGGGGGCAGCACAGCCCAAAGTTGAGGTTGGCCTCTGCCCTGTTCTAGGCGACCCTTGAGTAGAAAGGACTGTGTGCAGTAATACCCAGGCAGCTGCAACATCCCCAGCACAGTGTGCTAGTGCCTAGAGTGCCGACAGTTCCCACAGTTCTCGTTCTAGGGGTCACTTTGCAGAGTCCTAAGGCATGAAAAGGCCACATGGAACAGAGGTTCTAGTCCATCATCCCCAGCCCAAAATTGACACCTGCCATGGTTTCTGCAGGTCTTTCTGCCCTAAAACGCCCAGCTGAACGGGTCATAAAGAATCCAGGGAGGGGCAGACCTCCAACCCCTTGGGACCCTTGGAAACTGGCTTGTCTGCAACTATTTACCACAGTGTCCACAGCAAAGCTTCCCCCAGGCCCACTCTATTTTCCTTTCTCCACAGAGCACGCCAATAACTATGGAGCTGAACACTTCTGGGTCAGAACTAGGAAGTCCCCTAGGGTCTTTAGGAGCTGGGAGCGGTGAGTGAGTGGAATTGACTCCCTCTCAGACAGCACTGCAGACAGGAACATTCTAACATCTCCTGGTCCATCCTGCTCTGCCTCCCTACCCTCCACTGAGGAGCTAAGGAGAGAGAGGGAAGACCATGTCCCAGAACCCCAGCCACTCCTCAGAAGCCCTGCTTAGAGGCTCACCAGATGGCACCTCAGACCCCATCTTGGACAGTGAGAAGTGTGGGGTGCACTCCCTAATCTGTAGAGTTAATGAGAACCTCAGCTTGTACTGAGCTAGGAGAACATCTAAATTGGGTGTTGAACTCAGTGCCGGTCATATGGGAGATACTCAGCAGATGGTCATTTTAAAAAACTATCCTGTGACTCTGGATAAAGGCCAGGCCACCTCGACTGTGTGTTAAGTCCCCACCCAGAGCAGCTAGCTTGCATTCCTAGGGGTCTGCTCTGCTGCAGCCTGATTCAGGGTCTCAACTCTCTTCCTCCTTCCAGGGCAGCCTTAGAAATTCCTATTACTCACACAGACCCAGATGGATACTGACCATCGGATGCACACACAGACCAAACACACAAAAATTCAGATTTGTGTGTGTGTGTAGAGAGAGAGAGAGAGAGAAACAAAAAACACAAATGCACATGCACAGAGCCACATAGAGACATTCACACAGATTCACACACAGACACACACAAATATCTATCAACAGATACACATTCAGACATAGAAACACAAACAGGAAAACCAAACACAAGACACATACACACAGAGATGCCCAGATGGATGCAGAGTCAGGCAAACACAGTCCCAGACAAGCACACAGAAACACACAGGAAACACACACCAGGGGGCTCAAATGGTGACCCATGGGCACTGGCCCTCCAGGAGCTGCAGACCCTGGGAGATGCCTGGAACAGGGGACCCAAAGCTACCCCCATACAGACTGGAGTTTGCACATTTCATCTACTGTGTAGGCCAAAGAGGCATTTGGAAACCAGCTTGGGAGGCTCATAACCATTCATAACATTGTTCTGCAAGAAAATATAAAACATTGCCCTAGAAACAAACATTTGCAATAGAACCCTCCAAAAGCTGGGAATTGCCTGTACCAGAAACCTAACAGAGCAAGAAGGGGAAAAACCACATAAACTTGGTTTGCCTCTGCAAAATTAATACCAATTACGAAAACATTTATATGAACTGCTTACCATTTACACCTAATTACCATGCAGCACAATTATGCATATCATTAAGAGCATGCAGGATTAATTATGCTTTATGTCTCATGTGACCACACCTCCACACCCTGAGTTCACAGAGGCCCCACTCCTCAGGGCCAGGCAAGGGTCAAGGCCCTTGAAATGTTCTGCAGCAGAGCCCAGCCTCACTGCTGCTGGCCAGGGACAGCCTCAGGCCCTTCTGGTCAACATCATCAGCATATCCCATCCCCCAATAAGGCCATCTTTGGCCAAAGCCAGAGGATACAGAGCATCTTCAAATGTCTACCAACAGGCACAGCCCAGGGTCACAGTCACAATACAATCAAATGGTCCCATGGGAACCTGGACCCGCTGTCTCCAGAGGTCTGGCTCTGCAAGGTCCAGATCTCATCACCCCCAAGCTCACCTGTATCCCTATGACCATCTCCTCTGCTCCCCCTCTCTGATCCCCTCAAGTGTACTGGGGTGACCCCAGGCTGGTGGCAAAGAACTAAACACAAGTCACTGTCACCTGATAGGGACCAGCACAGATACAAAGAACAGGAGGTGCCGAGTCGGCTACTCAGACGGAAGGGGAAGCAGGCATGTGCAGACCCGCTTGCTTTCTGTGTGCCAAACCAAGAACACAAGGCTGAATTTAAATCCTCAGACACCTGTGAAGCCAACTGCCTAAACAGCCTCTAAAAGATGAGTGAAATAGCCAGACTCCAAGCAAAAAGCACACACAGGCAAACAAACAAACAAACAGTGAGAGAGCCTGGGAGTGTACACCCACTCTGCAGATGGGAACACCAAGGTGGACAGAGGCTGGGTGACCTACTCAAAGACTCATGCCAAGGAAGCAGCAGAGCCATGGTCAAACCCCATCCAAACCCCAAGGCCACCAGACTTGGCACACTGCCACACCATCTCTGAGTTCAGCAAAACCAACACAGAGCATGTCCTTATCCCAGAATTCTTTGTGAACAGTCTTCTGGTTCCACCTCATGAAACACTAAAGACTCATTTCTCTCAGACAGCTTTTGTCTGTGTCTCTTCTCTTCTCTTACCGAAAAGGCTGGTCCCAGCTCGTTCCCTTCTACTGTAGGAGACCTGGCCCTGATAGAGAGGGCATTCTCAGTGATACTTACCCAAATGGAGCAGCAGCCTGGGAGTGACAGGCTAGGACTAGCAGCTCACCTCTGGAGGGTGTGCAAGGTGGGTTTCCAAGAAACAGATACCCCAGTTCAAATCCCCAAACACCAGCATCACTGATGCCGGTGGCACAAGCCTGGTGACGTCACTGACTCCCTCACATATCTGCAGGGCCACCTAGCACTGATGAAAGCAACAACCCTTCCTACGAACACCCCCTTCAGGCTTTCTGACGCAGGCCCTTGCCACCTTCTACAAGCCTGGCAGAGGCCCAGCTCCAGTGCCTCCCAGGAAGCAACACCCCACAGCCATCATGGGCTCTGTCTCCCCTTACCCTCTCAGCACGCAGCCCTTGGTAGAGACCCTCCTTTTCTGCACAGATGTCCCCTACATTTCTATACTGGCTTTCTACCTGCATTTCTCTTCTTCAGTGCCCCCGAATGACCTTTCTGGGATGTCACTGGGGGCCTAGAACCTCAGGTCTAACACTCACCCACGGGAACAACACAGCTTTCCATAGCCTGGCAAGGCCTAGTCTTTAGCCTCATTGAGTTGAAAATGCCCTTGACTACCTCACTAACTGCTCTGTGTCCTTCCACTCAGCTGAGGTGTCACATCCGTCAGAAATCCCTTCAGGACATCCCCTCCCTGTGACTAGGCTTCCCTTATCTAGCCCTAGAAAGACATGAGCCCCCTCCCCCGCAAAGCTGTCCACAGCTGGCAATTCATTACCCATCTCCACCTGAAGCTAAAGGGTCCTTGGATCTGATCTGTATAACCAATATGTGGCACTCTGGAGGCATTTCAGAGATGAACAGGGACACTATGCATCTGGAGCAAGGGACCTCCAGAGAGAAAGCAGAAAGCTGCTGACTTGCCACCTTGGGGCCTGGGTTTCAGACGCCAGGCTATTGGGAGGGTGTTGACGGGAGAAAATGCATTGCTCAGCCCCATTGGTCTTTTTAGATGAGTTTCCAGTACCAGGCAGGGCCCTCAGGCCGCCACCACCACCAGCCAGGCCGGGAACCACAGGCCTCTGAATGGATGGCAACAAGCGCCACACTGTTGCTGGCAATAAAACCATTAGAATCCATTGCGATGCCAGTTGCCAAGCTGGTTATGGTCTAGACCCTCCCATGCTCTAGGCTGTGGGCAAAGCCATAGCGCCAGCAAGACCAGAACACACAGAGTCCAGGAGGCTTCAGCGAAGGAGATCAGAGGCAGGGCTTGGGCTACCTCTCCAGCCAATTCCTGGCTTTGCAGTGGGAGTATCAGAGACCATCGAGGTAGCTCAGGAAATGAAGGCGTCTGCTGCCAAACCAGACAACTGGCATTGATGCCCAGGGCCCCCACGAGGAAGAGGGTATCTCATGTTCTCCCTACCTCTATACATGTGCCTGCCACCCACTGCCTATAAATATAGATGTATAGTGACCAAGGTGACCCTCTTCCCCTCATCCTAAGGGTGAATTAGGCATTTTGTAGGCTCTCATACTACAAGAACTTCAAGGGAGCCCTCCTTATTCATGAACCATTTTATAATGACCCCCACTTTAAGAAAAGAGGCACATCCTTCCTGGGTACCCGCTATGAACAGCTGTAAGAACTGTGTCCTCACACAGATTACAGAGAAAACCTGCAACTCAATTCTTAGCAGCTAACCCCTGAGGGGGGCGGCCTGACTCCCCAGTTCCCCTTTTTATTTTGCATGGAACTAAGGGTCTGATGAGCAGAGGAAGGAGCTTACCTCCATGCTGTTTTTTGTTTGGTTTTTTTCCTCCTTGTCTTACCCTTCTAGATCTAACAGGGAAAGCTAGATCCAAGACATCCATGGCAGTGCTGGGTTAGGGACTGAGGGAGGCAAGGTGGGTATGGTACCTGACCTGCCCAGGGCAGCAAGGTGAGCAGGAAGAGAAATCCTTATGCTCTCTTCCTTATTCCTTCCTTTGATGTCACCCACCTCCTCAGGAGTTTCTGAATCAGAACTGGACACAGCTGGAGCCCACACACCAGGCGAATTCCACAGATACTCCTTTCTATGGAGGGCTTTCTGAAGGCTCACTTTCTCCTGCTTGAACTTGGCCTCTCCAGGTGGTCTACACCGACTTGGGCTAGAGGACCTTCTCTCCACCCCGGCTGGATCTATAGTTTTATCTTCAGCTCCCAGGGAACAATTTGGGTGACAGGATTCCACTGCTGTGATGCCATTCAGGGGCATTTTCAAATTCCTCCATCCTGGTCTAGTCATAATCTGAAACTAGCCTGTCCACTGTCCCTGGAGGCCAAGCACAGGCAGCTCCTCTGGCTGAGCTTCTTCCTGCACACACTAGGTCACCTGGCTCTAGTCTTTAAGCCAATTTCTTACTGCTTATTTATTTGTAGTTTTCTTTTGTTTATTTGAAACAGTTTATGTAGATATGGCTGTCCTTGAACTCAGAGATCTTCCTGCCCCTGTTTCCCCAATGCTAGCACTAAAGGCAGACACAATAGATAGATACCTTTATGTGGGTTCCTGGGATTAAGCCCTGGTTGCCAGGTTTGTCTCGCACTGCATGCATGGTTATCCACTGAGCTTTCTCTCTGGCTTTTATTTTGTTGTTTCCATATTACTTTTCTGTTTTTTCCAGACGGGATTTCTCTGTGTAGCCCTGGCTGTCCTGGAGCTCACTCTGTAGACCAGGCTGGCCTCAAACTCAGAGATCCGCCAGCCTCTGCCTCCAAGTTTTCTATTCCATATTCTATCCTCAAGTTTTCAAGTATGATTTTTCTTTGTTGGCAGACCTCTCTCAAGCCTCATCTAATCCCCTAGCCTGCCTTCATCAAGATTCCTATTAAAGTCGCTCTGCTGAAGCCCCGTGCCTGAGGGTTTCTTTTAGGGATGTGCCTTTCACATAGCCCAGGATGCCCTCAAACTCCTGACCCTCCTGCCCCTACCCCCCACAAACGTGTGCACTACTACAAAATCCAGCTTTCTGTTGTTTTGAGCTAGGGTCTCACACCGGAGCCCAGGCTGGCCCTGGACTCGCCTGCTTCAGCCTCATGAGTGCTGGGGTTGTGGGCTTGAGCCATGGTGTTTGGCTTCTGGTAATTATTTTTCACTCCTGACCCCCAGCCATGCTCTTAGGCCTGGATTCCCACTGGTCACAGCTTCTGAGCATGAAAGCCCCCTACACTGCTGAATCTTTCCCTCCACTATAAGAATTTCCAGATAAAATATGGTTCTATTCCCACCCTTAAGGTATGAGTTTATTCTGTTGTTATAATTACAAATTCATTTACATTTTTTTCAAAGAATACAAAAAAAGCCATATTCTTGATGAAAGGCTGGTGTATATTCTTAGAGGGGAATCTTTTCTATGCATCCACTATCCTAAAAATGTAAATAACTAGTTTTATTTTTATTTTTCTAGAGACATGGTGTCACTATATTCCTGGCTGGCCTTTAACTCACAAGAGATTTGCCTGCCTCTGTCTCTTAAATGCTGGGAATAAAGGTATGTACAACCACACCTGGCTTTTGTTTTTTTTTGTTTTTTTTTTTTTAATTAAACTTGACCTGTTGTGGAAGGAAGACACACGATTGTCATACATCCGTGTATAACATCCACACAACAAACATAATAATTTTTAAAAGTTTTAAAAAGTGAGTTATACATCTAGCATTTGGAAAGCAGAGAAGGATGGATAGTTCAAGGCTAGCCTGATCTACAAAAAAGCAAGAGATTGCATTAAGCACACTGCAATTTTGGATAACCCAACAGCACCTCCTGAACACTCAGCCAATCAGAATGAATATTCTCACCACCTTGCATGTTTAGGGGGCTATGTAAACTTAACCTGTCAGACTGTACTAATCACATCAGCCCATTCCATCAGAAAGCCTCCTCTTCACAGCTTCTGCCAGCTGGAATGTTAGAGGATGCCTCCACCTGCCATGGGCAGGGCACACTGTCTGGCACCTCCAGAGGAGGCATGCTTCAAGGTCATGACCACTTACAGCAATCTCAATGATGCAGTCCACATCCAGCCAACAGCTCCATCCACGAGCCTGGCCCCTCAATCCCACTGCCACGGCCCTAAGTAACTCGTGTCACTTTTCAGAATGCTTACTGGAACCTGTCAGCTCTTCACCGTCTTCTGCACCAGACTCCGCTATCCAGAGTACGAGCACAGGGTTCATGTACAGCGGTTCACATCTGCAGCCCAGCACTCTAACAGCTAAAGTGGATAGCATGGACACTGCCTCAAAAATCCAAACCAACAAGAAACACAGGGTGAGACCCCAACTCCAGTCCTAACCACTGGCTGTCCACTTGCCCATCCCATCTGGGCACCCTGACAGGGCAGTTAAAATTAACAGGCTCCGAATGAAAAATGACCTTGACGACTGAAACAGAGAGGCAGGATCAATAGGGATGACCACAGGAAAGAGAAAATAGGAAATTGGTTCAGTGTCTGAATAAGGCTGGGAAGCCTTAGGGGTCACAGAGGACCTCAGAAGGGCAGAAGGCAGTGCAAAGCAACAGCCACTGTTGAAAAGGACCACACTATAGTCGGATTCAGCTAGAGAAACCCCAGTAATCACACTTCCTCCCCACCCCAGTCTTCCAGGCAGGCTGGAGGCCTGCCGTGATCAAATAGGAGATGGGGCTTGAGAGGGCCCTGTGCGGAGCAGCACTCACACGCGTTGGTGCTGGGCTAGCTGTCAAAGCATATTTCTGGTATAAGGGATAGAAGACAAGGCAAATTGTAGAGGCAAAAAAACTGGAGGGTCTCTGCCCGGAGCGTGGGCAGCAGAGAATATGGAGACCTCTGGGACACCACAACGGGACTTCTACCTGCAATCCACAGGACAGTGGCCATCAGTGGCAGCATTGGGGGATCTTGGCTAGGCCTGCCTTTTGTTGCCAAGACCCCCTGGGGCTATACAACTGAACTCTTGCTTTCCTGTCCCAAGTCTGAGCTCTTAAACCCCAGTCTCCAGACTGAGGAGGAATCAAGATCCTACACCACCTGGGCTCAGCTGCCCAGCCTGCTTCTCGCCCTACCCCCAATCCCCTGCAGGAAGGGTTAGAGCATTTCTCCAGGAGCACACACAGGAGGTATCAAGTGCAGGGACCCTCTCTCCAAACTACTGAGAAGCCAAGATTCCAGCACCTTCCAGGCTCTGGTCTACCTCCCTGGGCATCCACCACACTGCAGCTGACCGAGATGATCCACTCCCCCCTCCCACCCCATCCCCAGCACCACTCGGCACAGCTCCTTTCTCCTAGAAGCCTGTCCTGACCCCTCCGTTGGCAGTGACCACCCCTTTCCAGCACCCTGTTGTTAATTAGTTGGGCGTCCACAGTACGGCTTCCCCCTAAAGTAGGCACAGGGCTCTGCTCACAGGAAATACCCAGCAAATGAAATCTCGGACAAGAAGCAGCAAACGGGGGGAATGCTCCTGGATTCAGGGAAGAGTGAGGATAAAATGTTGGCAGTAACAAGGGGCTGAGGGTGCTCGTACAACCTGTTGACAAAGCCATTTGCAAGACTGGGGACAGACTGCCAAGATTTTTAAGCACGGTCAGCACTGTCCTCACCCAACCAAGGTTTTGTAAAACAGGCAGGAAAGTGGGTGGGACTTCTCAGAATGCCCCCCCCCCATATGCAGAGAGCAGAAACAGCAACCCACACATCCTGGGAGCCACCAGCTCAGAATCCCGCAGCTAGCTCCTCCTAACTCCAGGACCCTTGCTTACACTTTGCTGAGACTGGCTCGTATAAAGCAAGGTGTCTGTCAGTACACACCTGCACAAATATGCAGACACACAGCATGGACACAGCATGGACCCATCTCATTCGCACAAGCCAAATGGAGGCCGCTCGGACACAATACAGATCTCAGGGAAGACTTGTATTTTTGGAACTCAACTTCATTTCTTAGGGGAAAACACTATAAAACATCAAGAAAACTGAAGCCAGATACAGGGGGGCTGAGGATGGCAGCTTGACCACAGGAGTTTGAGACCAGTATGGGTTTAGGGTGATTTCAAAAATAAAAGAAACTTAAGACAAATGATCCAAAATAAGCCCTTAAATTTTATGAAGTAGCCTCCTTATAATACCAACATTGGGAGGCAAACGCTAGAAGATCAATTCAAGGCCAGGCTAGTATCAATCTGACTACATAGCAAAACCCTATGGGAGGGGGTGGGGGGATGGAAGGAACCTTTAGTTTACTGTTAAAGTCCTGGTCCAGGGCACCAAAGTCCTTACAGAAACCCAGCCTTGCTGAAAAGCTGATGGCTTCCAGGACCCACCAGATACCAAGACAGAGGTAGAAGCAACTCCCCTAAGGACTATACTCTAGCTCTAACAAGTCAGACAGACTCAGCCACCAGTGAGAAGGAGGCAGTGAGGAGACCCGAGGCCAGGAACCTGGAAGAGGA